>PVIC010020265.1:11393-29911 GCA_004025085.1 Thryonomys swinderianus | reverse complement strand
TTTCTTTCTTTCTTTCTTTCTTTCTTTCTTTCTTTCTTTCTTTCTTTCTTTCTTTCTTTCTTTCTCTTTCTTTCTTTCTTTCTTTCTTTCTTTCTTTCTTTCTTTCTTTCTTTCTTTCTTTCTTTCTTTCTTTCTTTCTTTTTCTTTCTTTCTTTCTCTTCCTTCCTTTTCTTTTTTTCTTTCTTTTTAGAAAAAAGCATCAGCAGATAACCATAGATATTTTTGAGATGGAATGAGAGAATCATATATTATTCACTTATAAGTGTTTTAGGGTTCATTCTGCTTGGAACCCAGACTGTCCTTAAAAAAATGAGTTCTAGGTTTGAAAACTTACTGTATTTCTTGAAAGTAGACAAGATTTTGTGATATTTCATGGGGGAGGAAGCTGCTCAAAACCCTCTAATCATTTATTCTTGAATTCTTTTGATTGTACAAGTCGAAAAATATTCTCACTTGATGCCCAAACATCTTGCCCCTGTCCAAGCCATCTTCTATTAAATATTTTTTAACTGTGGCATAGTTTTCTGCCATACTATTTGGTTATTCATTGTGATAATTGCATACATAGAGCCTGAACATCTTCACATGTCCTCAAATATTTTGAGAGTCTTATTATTACCACGTCTGTTAGGGGTCCAGGTATAGTAAGAGTATAAAGAAGATAGCTACCACTTTGTTAGTCATGCTGGTAAGATCCTTAGTCCTTATTTTTTTTTAACATATTAAAGTAAGTATTTCTTATTTCTTTGATATGGAGAGTCAAGAGGGCCCTTCTGAGAAGCAAGATCCCCTATAAGTAGACATTATATAGCAGAATCAAGTTATCAAACTCTCTTCAGTGAACAACCTGAGATGATTGGTTAGAGTGTGCCACTTCAGTTATGGGTTTACTACACTTAACATGAGCTTTAACTTCTTCTAAGCTTTGAAATCATCCAGCAGTAACGTGATTGTAGACATCTTAATTAAGTAAAAATATTATAGCTGGTTAATAGGGATGGGCCCTCTAAAAAGTCAATATAAAAGATGAAAACACATTATAGTTCTGGGTGAAGGCACATCTGTTGAGGTCAGGACTGAAGAAAAAGATGAAATGACCAGTCCTACATACTTGCCCAAGGGACAAAGGAAGTGGTAACACCTGGAAAAATAAAGTCTATATAGACATCATTTGCCTCAGTAGGTGATTAAGATCTATGGAGCCACCCCTTCCTAAAAATTCTTTGCTCTTTCCATGATTTTGCTCTATAAAACTTTCCCTGTGAAGTGGGGTCTCCAGCAACCCATTTGGGCCTCTTCCTGTATGTCTCAAGGTCTGCATCTTTCCTTCTCAATAAATATTTCCTACCCTTAACCTCCATAGTCTCTTAGAACTCATTATTTGACACGAACTCAGAATATCTGACATATAGTAGGCTGGGAGTTATATTATTTCCTCTATATCATCTGGAGGTCCTATATCAACACTGGAATGGTTTCTTTTAGACCCAAAGAGGGAATTAAATCCCATCTCTGAGAAGTACTTCTATTCTGAAAATTCCCCTTTATTTATTTGTATTCTTCTATGATTGATACACATAAACATCACTTTACCTCTACACACATTTTTTACTGTACATAAAGCATGTCCTGCTATCCTTTGATAAGTGGCTGTCTCAGGAGACCCAGCAGTTACCAGTTAAGGGTCTAATCTGGTGGCTAGAAGAGAGTAGAGTGTGATCCTGAGATGGAGTTGTTATGGAAATATAATTAAAAACAAAGATCTTTTTCTAACTTAGAAAACTTTTCTATTAAGTTAGATGAAAAGGCATCAGAGATTTAGCTTAGTCGTTCTGGCTCCTGACTAGCAAGTGCAAGGTCATGAGTTTGATCCCTGAAAACCACATACAACAATGTTGTGCATGGTGACTCCTGCCCACTAGCAATCAGTACCATACACCACAAGGCTGGGAGTGGTGTCTCATGCTTTGTGTTCCCAGCACTCAGGAGGCAGAGGCAGGATGATTGCTGAGTTCAAGGCTTGCTTGAGCTACATAGTGAGCTCTGGGCCAGCCTGAACTACAGAATGAGACCCTGTCTCAAAAACAAAAAAACAAAAGGCAGAAGAAAAAATGTTTTACTGTTAAGCAGCCATTAATTTAGGTGTTTATCATAGATGATCAGCTAAGAGAATGCAAAGATAGGGAGAATTTCACTCTTTACATAGTCCAGCACATACAATCCACGAAGCATTTGCAAGATAAACAATAACTAGTACTCAGATAAGATTGTACAGTTTCATTTGTTACATAGAGTTCATTCTATATTTACCTGGTAGTTGAGGTGTTCGTTTATGTTTCTGAATTCACTGCATACAGAGAAAAAATATATTCACAACTTTATGATAAGAAGTATCTGCAATATGAGCACCACACTCCTGAGTAAGGTTCCCACCATCCCAAAACCTGGGAGTTAGAGCTGCTGAATTCTTTAATGATTATATATCAAAGAGATGATTCTCAGGTTCTTTAGAAAGACATTAATGGGTTGTAAAGCTGGCAGGATGCTTATTTAGCTTTTAGAAAAGATTTACATACATTTCAAAGGAAGAAAGAACTTCATGTTTTCTAAAGTCGATGCCTTAAAAAAAAAAGAAAGTGGAAGAATTTCTTTTCTTATTTAAGATGGACCATGAAGCTTATTTTCAGTTTCCATTTTCCCTTAAGGTCACACATTAACCTACAAAGTCACAACCTTCTTGTCTCACAGAAAATGTGTGTTTTTATGGGTGGGGGAATCCTCTAATCTGCAGCAGTGAATCAGTTCTGCAGGACTAGTGCACTCAGAAATGCCTGAGAATTTATATTTTAGGTGCCTCAACATAGATCCCAGCCTTTTTCTCACGCTGTCACACCTCGTTACTCAGTAGTCTGACCTTGGTAAAGAATACTTCAGAGCTGAGAATCCAACATTCTTGCCAGCTCTGCTACTCCTGTTAAGGTGGCCTTTACTGTTCTCATATGTTGTTGGCTGGGCCCTCTGCCCTGAATTTTACTTGGAGCTTTAGTTGTTAAAGCCAGGCTTCCATTGCCTTTTCACAGAACATGTGTTACTCCTCAGAACTGTCATCCAATTCCCTCCTCCTCATAGTTCCTTGTTCTTGAAATTTTTCAAGTACCTGATAAATTTCTCCACACTGTGGATCATCTACAACTGTTCATGGTTTCTCAACTGTTCTATTTAGGGATCTACCATCATTAATGTGTTTGTCATTTTCAGTCACTGGATGGTGATTCAGTTCTAAAATTTCATTTTAGAGTTTGACTTTCAAAGCAACCATGATACCAATTTTCATAGCTGTGAGTTCCTGAGAAGTAAATTCTGAAGTGGAGATCTGCATGCAATAGTTTTTTTGTTGTAGTTGTTTGATTATGGTCTGATAGATAAATGCCAGTTAGAGCATGAAGGTATTAGGATTAGAAAGAAGGAAACATGTACCACCAGGAAGTCACAAAAAATACCTCAGCTAATTACAAATGGAATTTTACATATGGATTGCTTGCATTTTCTTGAGTATTGTATTTTTATTGGTTGATTATAGCTTGACCCACATTGCTCTCACATTTGTGACTTTGCTGTATAAACTACCTCTGACAGAAGGTCTTTGGTAACAACCCACTTGGGACCCCCTTCTGTCTGTTAGGAGCTATTTCCCATAAACGTTTCCTACTCTTATCCTCCTTTGTCCTTTGGAATTCATTCTGTGATATTAAGGAACACAAACTCAGTACATCTAACATCTAGCAGATGATTATATTTCTTCTATATCAGTTGGACAGAAACTTCTTCCAAAAAGGAGTATGATCACAAGTAGTCTTAGTCCAGATCATTCATAAGCTGGAATATTCACAGGTCAGCTATTTTTTCTCAATAATCACAGCAGGTAGGGGATGGATGCTTCACCCAGAAAGCTCAAGGAAGTTCTGCAGACACACAGCAGTGTCTTCTATAGTACAGCTTACTAATTGGTTCTTGATTTGATTTCTTTCCTCCAAAAGTTTTGAAGAAATAAACAATGATGGTCTTTATTTATTTATTTATTTATTTATTTTTTGCTTTTTGGATACAGGGTCTTGCTTTGTAGTTCAGGCTGGCCCTGAGCTCACTATGGTGCCCAGGCAAGCCGCCGCGAACTCAGCAATCCTCCTGTCTCTGCCTCCCGAGTGCTGGGATTACAGGCGTGAGCCACCACGCCCAGCATTATATGTGGTAACCGGGGATCAAACTCAGGTCCTTGCGTTTGCAAGGCAGGCGCCGGAACCACTGAGCTAACCCTCCGGCCCAATGATGGTCTTTATTTTAAACTTAATATTTACATAACCCTTGTTATATACCAGACCTTGTGCAAATTATTTGTCAAAACTGCCTAAGACTCTCCTCCCAAATAACAACCACCTTCCATCTCACCCTCTCCTCCTGCAAGCCGAAGATATCAGCTTTAATGGTTAGTACAGTATGCAATTGTTTCTGGTAAACTAGGCACATTTTATAACTTTTAGGTGAATACACTAGGAAAATTATTGGTGTTTCCTATAAATTACACACACTATATAGCACTTGTTATAATAAGAGGGTTGGTTAAGGGGTGCATTGGAAGGTTTCAAATAAAGTAGGAATGTTTATAATATTTCTTATGGGAAAATAGTCCTGAATTACAACCAGACCTAATTAATGAATTAATTTTGAAAGTCAAAGTCCACTGTAATAGCTAAGCTGAAACGTGTGAGGTGACTGGAGGAAACTGCATGGCCAGTAAAAATTCATCGAAGTCATTTAGTAGGCAAAAAATACGTGGTGGTCTAGGGGATTTAGCTCAGGGGTTCTGCCACCTACCTTGCAAGCACAATATTGTGAGTTCAACTACCAGTACAACAACAGCAGCAACAACAACAACAACAAAAGGAAGGAATACAAAAATACAATGGTGGACTCATGCCCACCAGCAATCAATACCACATACCACAGTGCCGGGCGTGGTGGCTCATGCCTGTAAACCCAGCACTCAGGAGGCAGAGGCAGGAGGATTGCTGAGTTCCAGGCTTGCCTGGGCTACATAGTGAGCTCAGGCCCAGCCTGAACTAAAAAGCGAGACCCTGTCTCAAAAAAAAAAAAAAAGTTTCCTTTAAAATCAAGCTGTAGTTTTAAAAATACATCTTTATTATGAATTTATGTAAAGCAATTATGTATACTTTGGGGATATAGTAGATATTTTACTATCTGTATAAGATGTGTGATGATCAGCTCAGGGTAATTGGCAAATTGACCATTTCAAGCATTTATTTTTTTACAGCAAGAACACGTCAAATTCTCTCTACTCTTTTTATAGATTCAATTAAGTTCACCATGGCATTTTGAGTCTGATAAAATTTTCTGTCATATCATTCTGTCCCACCTAGAATGTGAATTGTCCCTCTTTCACCATGTCTGCACTGTGTACACTTCCCACCTTTCAATCACTTAGTAAAAATCTGACTTATCTGTTTATATGGTTCATGCTTTAAACTGTATTTTGCTTAACGGCTGCAAGGTGTGATATAGTACTGGTGCAAATGACGTGCTAGAACACAGAACAAAGAAAGACACATGAACTCTGGGGCTGTGATGCAGTGTCACAATGCACACAGAACAACACAGAGTAAATACAGGCCTCAGAATTACAAGTGGCTGTAGACATTTGCTGTGAATCTTGGGACTTACTCTCCATGAGGGGTCAGATAAAGGAAATTTGTATTACATGATCTTAAAGTAGCACCATGTAATGAAATAATTAGGTATTTTTTAAATATATTTCCATGACTGCTTTAATGGTAAGAAGTTTTAGAAAATGTACAAATTTAGTTAAATTTTTACATGGGAAATTTAGTGCCTATATTGAAACTACTGAGAAAATGTAAATACACATGAGATTTAATAATTGGAGTTTTTGCTAATATTACTTTAAAGTCTGGTAAACAAAGAGTTTATAAACACCCCATATTATTTATATAGTGTTGCCATACCCCCCTTTTTTGGCTTGTATACTTTTCCTAGGTCAATTTATAACAAGATCATTCTGTAAGTACATTTATACCTCATATTAATAAAATTATTTTTTCTAAGGAAGGTCTTCACAAATTAAAAAATATCTAATTTATCTTTCCAACATCTATGGAAGGCACAGTTCATCTTTTCACTCCTTTCCCATATGTACAGAAACTATCTTACAATATATAAATGTCATAGATCTTCAGCAGGCCAAGGCGATTTATAATTCAAACTAGCAAGTTATCCTCAGTTCAGAACAAAGCAATATTTGATGTCCTGAAATCATGTTCATTGCTGTTTTCTGTACTTGCCTGGTTTTTAACCATGTGTTCATGTATTTTCCAAAGAGATTCAGCCTTCGACCATATCCACAAGCACATTACCGCCCTCCCTCATTGAAGTTTGGTTTTACTCTACCTCGGTATGAAAATCATTGACAAAACAAAGGTTTGACTGTGGGCAGCATAGGTGTGCATTAAATATAAGTGAAGACAAAGTTGATGAGGGTTATATTTTGTTTCCAACATTCTGTCAACACCGGGATAACTCAAGCAAGTCTAAGACATATTTTGAATACCTAGAAGAGAATATATATTGTCAAGGCAATTTGAAATGCCATAGAGGTTTATTCTGGCAGGTGCTCCTTTTTCAACAACATAGCCTTTTAAATCTCAAGTCATGCTTTTTAGGCAAAGCCACCTTCAGTGGTAACAGTTACTACTTACTGTGCACCCTGGTCTGCTTACACGTTGGGTTTTCCATGTGGCACATGTATAGCTTCTACACTTGATCTTAGCCAAAAGGCCGAGAAGCGATACATGTATAGCTTCTATGAATATGTAGAGCCAGTTGCCAGAGCAGACGTCCTGAGGTCAGGTACCATTTCTGCATGTCTTAGGAAGTGGGGACTGTGAACAACTAGATGGGTAATATTCTCAAGGCCTTTTGGGAAAGAAGGAAAGAGAAGAGCAGAAAGGTCAGGAGCCAGTAATGTTCAGAGGGCTATTTTGTTTTTAACTGGGAAATGACTAGAGATCATGCAAAGGTAGATGAAACAAAGGCAGTTCTAGAGAAAGGGTGAAGATATTCTTGACATTCAATTCCTATTGTTCTCATAGGATAGTATGTTTGAGACTCCAAATCATCTAACAATGCAATTCACTGGTTTATTGATAACATTTTGGCAAACTCCTAAGCAATTATATAAGTGGATCAGACCCAGATTTTTTTTTGTGATAGTATAACATAAAAAGGACTGTTCAAATTACAGACAGGCCCACATGTATACACATTTTGAAAACATTTCCCATTTGATACTCATGCATGTCTCTGATTAAGAACCAAAACTAAAATCACATTATATCCAGATCTGAAGATGTGCCTCTTATAAGTCCTATTAAGCTTGCCAATATTAACATAAAAAAGGAACATAATGCCAATGTAAGAATGAAAACCTTTGTTAAAAAGTAGAAAATTCAGAAAAAAATCAGTTGACCATTTGGTATATTTGTAAATAGTAGATTACAATCATTTTCTTCTATAAAAACGAACTACATGCTCATGATTCATTTTCTGTTGTTCTATTGAATTTCAACATAGCTCTTGGCTATTCCTCTTTTGAGAGCTTTGATTTTTCAAAGAAGAATGCTTTGGAAAATATAAACAGCTCTGATTTTAAGGAGCTTGCATTTATGAAACTCATTTGCTCTGCAGCAAAGTTAATTAGAATCTTTTCTACTCATAAAATCATTTCTGCATTTTCTTGGCTTAGTTTGCTTCTTGTTCTGAGTCTACAGGTTAGTAGACTACTTACTATGTACCTGCTCAGGAGTGTAGACCGTGGCTGTGAGCCCTGTGTGTATTCTGTGCTGAAATGTATTTAGTCCTGTTCAATGTAATTTTTGTAGGGAAGAAATATGGGTGTATACTATAAAAATATAGTGTGTCATTAGAAGTAGAAATTAGAAAAATGTTAAAAGATTTATCAGTCGCAGAAAAGACATTTCAAAAAGTGTTCCAACATTCTATCATCTAAACCAAGCATGGGGCCTAGAGTTTAGCTTAGCGGCTCTGGTTCCTGCCTTGCATACCAGGTCATGAGATTGATCCCCAGTACAAAAAAAAAAAAAAAAATTGGTCTGGGGATGTAGCTCAGTGGCACACCTGCCTAACAAGCACAATGTTCCAAGATTAATCTCTGATACCATAAGTAAAAACAAAATGAAAAAAACACTGTCCTCATAATATTTATTCTTTAAAGTTTTAGAAGAGATGTTAGTATTTCTAAAATGACCACTGTGAATGCTACTTCTGTGTGGGAAGCAGACCCTGCTAAAGGAGACTCTTTTCAGGCCTGGAGATCTGCACTGGGTGCTGCACCAACTAGCAGTTGCAAGATCTGCACTATACCAAACAGTGCTGCCCAGCTCCCTAGATGATCTGCGACCTTTGGATTGCTGCATTGGGATGCCTGATCAAAGAAGTCTTATGATAACCTCTGGCCCAGAGTCGCCTTCCCTTGCTCCTTCTATTAGGAGTTTGCTGTTCTTTCTCTAATACAATCTCTGCTTGATTTACTGACTGCATCAATGTTTAGTGATTAAATAAAATGACAAAGGGAAGTAACCTCTCAAGGGTAGGAAATAGGGAAGTATTCTAAGAGACAAAAGACTTGTGCCTCAAGAGCCTGGGCTAGTCTTTAGCATAAGATAAGAAACTTGGGGATCACCTGGGGAGACGTTTTAGGAGCAGAGAGAGCACATTCCAGAAATTTTTAAGTACTGTCTGCCAGACAAAGTTATCTTTGTATTTTGAGTTCCTGTAGATTTAGATTCTAATCATGCTAAACCTATATGTTAACCACTAACTACATTGTCAATTGTAAGCCTTGCACGTAAGCACCATAGCTAGAAATACTATAAAAGAGCACTGAAGAATAAACTGAGGGCCTGCTCAGTATTGACGGAGAGGTTCTCCCGAGCCCATTTTCCTGTCTTCTCTTTTTCTTAATCCGCGCCCCTTGACTTCACGACCCCACTGTTTTGTCTGGCTGGCTCCGGCACTTCTGTTCTTGTAAGAAATTAAGTAGATTCTAAATCCTAAGTGTTCAGATTTAGAACATACTACATGATGATTAAAACTTATTGTCTTAGTTAATTATAACAGAAAATGAGTTTAATTAAAACATTCTACTTTCTAGTGTTGATTGCTTTCCTTATACCTAAATATTCTCCAAATTAGATTATTTTTCTGTGTTGTTTGTTTTTGTGCATTGGTGGAGATGATTTTACACAATTACACAATAGACTGCCAAAATTGCAAAACTACAGCAACTCATAATTTGTATTCTTTATTACATTTGATTATATCTTTATCTCTAGATTTCTGAAGGACAGAAATTATATTGTACACCTGGTTTTTCTTCTTATACTCTGAAAAATGTATGTGAAAAGTTTATAACTCATGGCTTAGTAACCATACATGATGACCTTCTAGATAATTTTGTTTTTTTTTTAATGCCCCTCTGAGCTATTGAGCATTGATCCATCTTTACTCCTTTGGAACACTGTATAGTCTTCCTTTCCTTAGTAACATATTATCTTATCTCTCTGAATTCTTCTCTGCTTCATATTTTTCCTTTTCTGTTTTTATGCCCTAACTATAGACACAGGATATTGTCACATTTTTAGGAAGTGTCTTTCCAGGTCTTTGGAAGTTTAGAGGTGTTGCAGAGAATGGAAGGTGAACACAACCTCTGTTTAACCCAGTAAACTCACAACATAGTATCCATGTTCAGAGAATTTATGGTCAGTACACAACATTGAAGTTGTCAGTGTGGTGGCTCATGCCTGCGATCCCAGCACTTGAGAGGCAGAGACAGGAGGATTGCTGAGTTCGAGGCCAGCCTGAACTACAAAGTGAGACCCTGTCTCAAAAAAAAAAAAAAAAAAAATTGAATTCAAACATCTTAGTCTCAGTACAAAATTTCTCTGACTTTAATATTTTAAAAGTTCAACTCTTTACTTACTATTTTGCAAAAATGAATTTATGTTGTTGGCTCTTTATCTGCTCAATATGTGTGTTCATTCAGTCTTGTCCACCTTTTGAAAGGTTGTGTCTCTGCAGTGTATTTGATCTGACCCAGTTGGGCTCAGAGAGCATGTGGTCAGGAAGGGGCAGAGTCTTAAATTAGTTCTAGGCATCACCAAGTGAATCCGATAATACAGTTCTCAAGGTGTAGAATAGTACACAAAAGAAATGGAAGAAATTTTGGAATCAAGATGACTGAACATTTACTGGGCTAATTTTATCTATTTTTATCCTTCCTATGTTTAATTTATTCATTTGAAATAGTCTTTTTTGAAGTCAAATGAAGCAATATATGGTGATTTTTAATTTAAAGAGTTATACTTACCTTTACCTCTGGAAATTTTCAGTTAAATATTGACTTAATTTTATTTTGCTTTCTTTTATTTTGTAATTCCTTCTACATAAATTTTGAGTCTTTTATTTTCAACTTATATTTATTGCTCTATTCTTTGATATTTCCAATGTTGTATTACTTCTGCTATGTATGTTCTTGATCTTAATTCTTTTTAACTACACCTGTTCCTATATCCTACTCATACTCTAATGGATATAATTTTTAAAATTACCATTTTTCTCCACCTTTAGAGTTTCTATGTGTATGTTCTGAACATTCTTATTTCATTGCCTTTCATTTTTATCTTAGTGTTTTGAGGTAGGATAGAAGAAGTAAAAGATAAGGAGAAAGGACACAAGGAAACAAGAAGTTCTGGAGACTAGATAAAAAAGATGTGGTTTTTCTATGAAATGGAATATTCCTCTGCCTTAAAGAGTGATAAGTTTGTGTCATTTATACTCAAATGGACATACCTTCAGGACATACTCATAAGCAAAATAAACAGGTCACAAATGTGTAAATTTTGTATCTATTTTCTTATATGAGAAACTGAAGATGTTAATGAGTTCTAGAATGCATGATGGATATTGCAAAATAGAAAACATTCAAAGGGAAATGTGGTAGAGGAGTGAGTAACAAGGGGTAAAGATAAAATGTGATGGTAATAACAAAGGGAAAAAAGCTTATTTATTTAAGGAGTGGGGAGTTGTGGGGTGGGTAGAGGAATGGGAAATGAGAATTAAATCATGTCATTTACTAGTACAAATTCCCATTACTGAGTGTGATAATGATGTGTATATACAATGTACCAATAAAGAGAAAGAAGAAGAAGGAAGAAGGAGAAGGACGAGAGGAAGAAAAAGAAGAGAAAGAGGAAGAGGAGAAAGAAGATGAGGAGGAAGAAGAGGTAGAAGAAGAAAAGGAAGAAGAAGAAGAAGAAGAAGAAGAAGAAGAAGAAGAAGAAGAAGAAGAAGAAGAGGAGGAGGAGGAGGAGGAGGAGGAGGAGGAGGAGGAAGAAGAATTACTCAGGGTGTGCCTATCAGCTTTCCACTGGTTGAATTAGGCTCCTTGCTTGTACACACTGTAACCAAATTCTTAAGGAAAATCCTACAGCAAAATTCTTAATTTCCCAGTGTTCAAAAAGATGCAGACATCTTTATGTGTCATTTTCAGGAAGACATTACATTTGTTATGGTCACATAAAAGAGTCTGTGTGCTCTTAAACTCTACATATTATATTAAAGTAAATACTTCAAAACAAGTAGAGGTTAATATTAAAGATAAAAGGCTTATGCCAAATGTTACTGAATTCTGCCATTTTTGAGCTTATACTCATCAATATTTTACTATTTAAATTTTATCCCTGACCAGTTTTACCAGTTTAAAAAAATGAAGCTTATGAGTCAATGACTTGCAAATATTTTTGTTCTCTTTTTCAAACTATAAAAAGCTTATGATTGTTTAAAAACGGGTAATCAACATTCTTATGTCTCCTTTAGATCAATTAGGATAATATTTCAGCCCCCGACTACAAGGGACTAATGTCCCACCTCAACCTCAAGCAATTATAAGAAGCTAGAAGAGGATTCCTGGACCACTTTAAAAATAAGGGCTCAAAGTCCCAGAAAGGAGTAAATGAGATAATAAAGAAGAATAAAAAATAGAAAGGAGATAAGGAAATCATAACTAAAAATTATACTTCTAAGACTGTATCTTCCAGGAGCCAGACAAAGTTACCCAATGCATCTATATCAACATTCCTTTTTTAAATTGAGGTGCATTGACTACCATACCATACCCATTATATCCAAACTACCTAGAAATACTAATTTACATAAATTGGCTTAATTGAGAATTTAAAAAGCAAGCAACCTGATAGTAAGATAAAGAAACAGTTGAAATGAAGACAAGAAATATGTGGTTTTAGATTATAAAGACAAAACCACATAAAAAACTGTTCATACTCATGGACTGCATTAGTACTCATCTGGGGTGGGTACCTTCTCTCAGGGTGTTTACCTGTTCAAGAGATGCACAAATGTTTCCATTTCCAGAAATGCCTCATTTCTCTGAGTGCCCACACTTTACTCAAGTGCATCCAAAATTTCTGCCTACTAAACCCTTCCTATGCCTCCTAATAGTACATCCAGAAAATTATTTTTTCATGACAGGACCCAGTGACCCTATAAAAAAGGGTGGGTTTCATATTGCAGCCTCAAGGACTTATCTGATCTAGCCTCAGGACAGTTTTATTATTCCCTTTATATTCTTAGACATTTTTAACATATTTAATTAAAATCTTTTCCAACTTCTATAGTGTAACCATTTTTCTGTATGTGAATTTTCTAGTTTGTTAGGTATCTAGAAAACATTTCCATAACCCTTCTACTATTTATGTTATTATTTTTTAAATTGAATTCTTTATTGGTACATTTTATATACAGCTCACAATCACACTCAACACTGGGGAATTTGTACCAGTATATGACAGAAGTTAATTCTCATTTTTACCTATATCCCTACCCACTCACAATATTTATGTTATTTTTTCAACACATATAATTACATAAAGGGATTGTAGAAAAAACTGTGATATATCAATATACTCTAACACATTCTTCTATCACTTCTTATATGCATATATTTTATGTTTATATAATAAACATATTTGTATGTATATTTTCTTGTAAGAATTTGTTAATGTATATTCATATGCTACATATGTAATTTTTTTTTTTTTGAGACAGGGTCTCGCTTTGTAGTTCAGGATAGCTCTGAGCTCACTATGTAGTCCAGGCAAGCCTCGAACTCAGCAATCCTGTCTCTGCCTCCCAAGTGCTGGGATTATAGGCGTGAGCCACCATGCCTGGCATGTAATTTTTATTTGGAAAAAAAGATATATCTGGTTTATTGCTGATTATAACTGAGGGTCTCTTTTACCTTAGTTTTTCAGATTTAATTGCAAAATGATAATTACAATTGATAGAGATATCATCTGATTTACAGAATCTAAACATATGAAACATTAATTAAAATAAGATGGCAACTGTGTGAGGTGTAGACCAAAAAAACAGGTTGGCACTTTTTTTTTTTACACATCACTGGCTGATGTGTAATTCTTCTATGCTACTCTGGTAGTTGGTTTCAAGACAGTTCACAGTGGTCTCTACTTTCTATGCTACATCCTTCTGTAGTCCATTCCTGCACTTATCAATTTAACAGAATCACTTGTTACCTGTGGATTATACCAGACAAAATCATTTCCACCTTAAGGCTTACAATCTTAACATTTGACTGTTTGTGTCTCCCCTCTCTGTTCTTCCCCTTTCATTGACTCCTATTAATTGCTTTGAGGAAAACGATCTGACCACAAGGCGAGGATTACAGGCTTCTGGTCAAAAATCACTGGATATTCTATACCCATCAAACTTTCAGATGACCGAAGACCTAACATATGGATTACACCCAAGGAGGAGTCCTAGACTCATCAAATACCTTAATCTCAACTTCCCAGATTCCTCACCTTCACAAAAGCTTTTCAGCAGATAAATATTTCATTAATTTAAGAAACTAGGTTTTTATAATGGAAGCAACAGATGGTCTGTACCACCACTAATATAGGTCCTTGCACAAAGCAGTTAGTCTTTCTATGGCCCTGTTCTTTCCTTTTGTCAAATTAAAGTCTTGATTTTGTCTAGCTATGGGACACTTATAATTGTGAATTACTCTCATAGGAGAAAAATCAAGGAGCTACATTTACTGTGAAAAAAAGTTGAGACCTAGTGAAATAGGTAGGAAGGAAAAGAGTGAATCTTTGAGTCACCTGGGGATAATCCTACTTGAAAAAATGGCTGAATAATGTTCCATTGTTCAGTCTCAGCCTGAATACTGCTCTCATCACATCAAACAGCATCCACAAATACTTGAGAGCTTTTTTAAATGTCGCAGTGCTCTTAGAAGAATATGAGGATTTCATTATGTGATTGACATTCACCTGAACATTTCTAGATGAACAAGTGAGAATTTCCCTTTCTACTAACAGGCAGGTTACACAAATTTAACAGATGCATCTGTGGCATTTTTCTTTTCTTTTTTTTTTTTTATAATATTCAACAAATGCTTTTTCCATGCTAACTATGTATGCATCTGACACAATAAATACTCAAGTGTGAGAAATGTAATTTTTTCTCCTGGATAATGTTTCCTTTCCTGTAGTTGTTAAAAAGAATATGGGGCTGTATTATTCTACAAACACAAAAACAATTTTACTAACATGATAGGTATAGTAAATAGGCTGATTCCTAGATAAATACATTTAAAAATTACTTATTTCCTGAACTGGAAATGGAAGAAATACTCTCCCCTTGCTATTATAAGAGAAGATGCACGGGGAATCATTATGTCAACTGTTAAAAATAAAGTGAGTAATTATTATTATTACAATCATCATCATAGTAATCATCATAGCTAATGTCTACAATTCCTGAGGTGCTCTTTATGGATGCAAAAACCTCTTTGTAATTTCTGTAACCATAATCTAATAGGTCATTTTCTTCTGTGTCTTTTTTCCCTTTATATCTGTCCTACATATCTGTGGCCTGATAATTTTCCACACTTTAAAAATTAGTCCAATGGCCGGGCGTGGTGGCTCATGCCTGTCATCCCAGCACTCGGGAGGCAGAGTAGGAGGATTGCTGAGTTCCAGGCTTGCCTGGGCTACATAGTGAACTCAGGGCAAGCCTGAACCACAAAGTGAGACCCTGTCTCAAAAAAAAAAAAAATTAGTCCAATGAAAATGTCATTATTTTGCATGAAAATGATTACTCCTGGGACGGAGATTTAGCTCAGTAGTTCCAGTGTCTGCCTCACAAGCTCAAGGGCCTGAGTTCGATCCCTGGTAACCACATACAGTGCTGGGCATGGTGACTCACGCCCACCAGCCATCAATACCACATACCACAGTGCTGGGTGTGGTGGCTCACGCCTGTAATCCCAGCACTCAGGAGGCAGAGACAGGAGGATTGCTGAGTTTGAGGCTTGCCTGGGCTACATAGTGAGCTCAGGGCCAGCCTGAACTACAAAGCAAGACCTTGTCTCAAAAAAAAAAAAAAAGATTACTCTTTCCCAGGCCCATCAGTGTTATGTGTCAAAATTGTTTTGAGACTTGATATTTCACAGAGAAATAGTGCTTTAGTTTTAAACATGTCTTATTATTTTCTCAAAAGGATGAAGTGCTGGTAAATCCAGTGGGATTTAATCCAACTGGTGGGATGATGTGGAAATGCTGCTGTTCCCAGTCAATTTATATCAGCCTCCCAGTTCATTGACAGACACCTGTATATACAAGTCTTGGACCGTGAATACACATAGTCAGAGAAGCCTGAGAGAATTCTGATTTTGAGTGTCCGTGTATCTGTATGCATGTATATGTATGGTAGGAGGAGGGTACTGGAGATTAAATCCAAGTCTCTCACAGTGAGCTATATTCTTGGCACATTTCTCTAAAACAGGGTCATTCTAAATTGTTAATTGTCCAGACTGAGTTTAAATTCATACTTCTTCTGTCTTAGGCTTTCAGAGAGTTGGGGCTACAAGCGCACCACTATAACTGTCATCTTTGTTAAACCTTTAGGTTCAGTTGAAAGAAGAAATGGTAACAAAAATAAAGGGAATACTTTTCTTTGTATGTTTTTAAGAACATAGATCTTAATGGTCCTAATAGATCCAGTAAGCCAAAGAGGCATAATATTTATATGAAAAGCATGAATCTGTGGGGAAAAATTTGTTTCTAACATGAAGCACAATTTAAAAAGTCACTGAAACCAGAACAAAATACCCTGCATAAATATGTGTTTCATGGATCATGCTTAGTTTCTGCTTCCTATTTTAAAAAATGCCAAAATAAAGTTAGTTTCTCATGTTTGAATAATTATTAAATCTATGGTGGTTTTAGGTAAGATAGGTAAGGTATAGTTAATTAATATATCTGTACATACATTTGAAACCTAAGAAAGCCTTTTTACTGTATTTATTAAATTACACAAGCTAGTATATTTATGACTTCCTACATAATATTGTTTGCAAGTTCTCACTTAAATTTCTTATGTGATTTTTTTCTTACCCCCCCTTTAATTACTTAGACCTCAAGAGGAAAGATTTTCATGGTGACATGAGCTTTGTTTGGAAGAGAAAAATGAGAAAGTTTAAAAATATAATGATATGATGGTAGGCAGATAGACCTATGTAAAGGTGTTCAAACTCACTTTCCCTATGCTCACTACAAGTTTCTGACCCTAGATGTGTGTGGTATTTGTTTCACCCACAAGGCCCTAGCAAGCAATACTGCAGTATAGGACCCCATTGCGTGTCTTTTCATTCAGTTCACTAAATAATGATATCATGAGTCCCAGGATTGCTCCTTTGTGTTACACATCTAAATCTATCTACTTTCTATCTATCTATCTATCTATCTATCTATCTATCTATCTATCTATCTATCTATCTATCATCTATCTATCTATCTATCATCTATCATCATCATCTATCTATCCATCCATCCATCCATCCCAGGTCATTTCAGCTGTGATTTTAATTCACTAGCTCACTTTTCAGCTTAAGTAATTTGTTGAAAAACTCAGTATTCTTGTTTGTTATACCAGTAACCACAAAAATATGGATGAAGTGAGGCATAGGACAAGGAATGTGGGAAGGAACGTGAAACTTGCATGCTCTCTCCAGACACGTTTATCTTTTTTTTTTGAGACAGGGTCTCGCTTCGTAGTTCAGGCTGGCCCTGTGCTCACTATGTAGCCCAGGCAAGCCTCAAACTCAGCAATCCTCCTGCCTCTGCCTCCCAAGTGCTGGGATTACAGGCGTGAGCCACCACACCCGGCAAAAAAAATCAGACATGTCTCTCTTCAGGAAGCTCCATGTGTTCAACTATCTCAAAGTTTTCTCAATGATGTTTGGGTTTTGTGGTGGCTTTGCTACACTCTTGATGTTTCCTGTGACTGGCTTGAACCCTGAAGCTACTCTGGGGCTTAAAGCCATCACAAAAGTCATTAGCACATAGAATTATGCCATGTCTTTGGAAATATATGCTAGAAACAGGATTAGAAGACCAAATATACATTGTACTATGTTACATATGTCAGTAGGGAATTGTGATTAGAACAATGGCATATTTCTATACACTTCTTAGAATGGGCAGGGTCCCGAACAGTGACACTACCAAATATTGACAGAGATGTGGAACAGCTGGAACTCTCACTCACTGCTTGTGACAATGAAAAAGTTATAAAATCATTTTGGAAGAAAATTCAGCAATATCTTACAAAACTGTGATCTAAATATCCAATCCAGCAAGTGTGTTACTTTGTATTTCCCCAAAGCAGTTGAAAAATTATGTCCACATGACCAGTGCACAGATATTTATATCACCTTTGTTTATAATTATGAAAATGTAGAGGCAACCACTATTCTCTAATAGGCAAACAGATACATAAATCATGGCAATTATACAGTGGATTTTTATTCAGCACTAAAAGAATCACTATGCCACAAATTCACAGGGAATAATTAAACGCTTTTAAGTAAAGAACCCAATAGGAAATGGTTATATGTAGTATTTCAAATACATTTTTTGTATAAATATTCTACCAATTTATGCTCATGTTAGTAGTATTTGAAAATGGTTATATTTATATCATGATCATCATATATTTTTTTTAAAAATTAGTAAATATTATTTTGAATTTTTTAAATACCTAAATTGTTTTTATTACTGTAGTACTTCAAAAATTGGAAGAATGATATAGCATTTGTTCATATGGTTCCCTTGCAGCTTTTACAAAAAGCAATACTGATTCTTTGTTCATTTGGATGGTACTTTTATTTTGTAAATAAAATGTTACTAATACAATTAAAATCTCATTTCTAATCTATTTCTCATTCTTGCTTGCAGAGAAAAACTATAAGGGTGTGTCACTCTGTTGTTTTAATTTTCAATTTTTTTTTTTTTTTTTTTTTTTTT
>PVIC010020264.1:0-29688 GCA_004025085.1 Thryonomys swinderianus | reverse complement strand
ATCCCTTCCTGCTGGGTTTCAGCATAGTACCCAGCCCTCACACGTAAGATGCAGCCATTAAACAGTGATTACACATTCTCAGGTGACTAACACAACACGGGAAAATGCTTATGACCACGTTCAGAGAGGAAAAGCAAAACATAAAAACTGTAAACACAGCATGATGAAATTATACGAAATTGATTATGCAGAGAAAACAAAAAAGACTGAGAGGAAATGGACCAAAATATCCACAGTGGTTTTGCACCATAGAGAATTTCTTTCCTACTTTTCTTCATTTACCAAACAGTTGATCAGTGCACACTTCTTTCACAAAGAGGAGCCGGGCGTGGTGGCTCACGCCTGTCATCCCAGCACTCAGGAGGCAGAGGCAGGAGTGTTGCCATGAGTTCAAGGCTTGCTTGGGCTACCTACTGAGCTCAGGGTCAGCCTAAACTACAAAGGGAGACCTTGTCTCAAAAAACTAAAAAAAACCAAAAAACTAACCAAACCAAACCAAACCAAACAAAACAAAAACCACACACACACACACACACAAAACCCACAAAGAGGAACAGACATCGTGTGAAAACAGTAACAATAAGGGTTGAGTTTAGCTCAGTGGTGCTGTGCCTGCCTTGCAAGGAGGTCCAGAGTTCGATTCCCGGTACCAGGAAAAAAAAACAAACAGTAATGATACATTTGTGGTTGAAGTATTTGGAAAGTTGCCGCCCCCTCTTCAACTTCCTCTCTTTCCAATCCCTCCAAAGACACAAGTGTTCAGGACTTGGCACCCACAGCCCAAAAACAAGGAAGGAGTTTGGGAGCAACAGGTCCCTCTGCCGATGGCAGATCCTCCCCTTCAAGGGATCCTTCGCCCAGACCCTTTCCCCGCCCACGAAGACCCCGCTCTTACCCACGCAGCTGCTGGCGCTCACCTGGCACCGGAAGGTCGCCTCTGAGACGCAGACGCGGACACCTGTCGCTCCAGGTGAGGACTGCGGGTGAGCAGCGCGCCCCAGAACCCGGCCGGCCCGGGCCGTGACGTCACCGCAAGGCCCCGCCCCTCGGCCCCGCCCCCGCGGTTCGTGATTCTCGTGCTCGCGGGGTGAATGCGGGGACAGCTCTCTCAACGCACGCGGCGCGTGGGATGGTCCCCGCCTGCCCTTACGGAGCGTGAATCGAGGCAGGCCCGGATTCCCCTCACATTATCCAGAATAGGGGTCCTCAGATTCCAGGTTCCAATCCCCGCGGGCCTCCAAAAACTCAGTTTTGCCTTGGATGGACAAATTCCCCTTCTGGAAAACTGTCTCAAGGAAGCCACCTAGAGTACAGGTTGCCTGTGGAGGTCTTTATAATTACAAATTATAAATTGTAATTCTGGAACGGAATCCCAGCTGCTCAGGAGGCGAGACAGGATTGTAAATCTGAGGCCACTTAGCAAAACTCATAAAATCAAATTTAACCTGGGTGTGGCGGTGTGGACCTATAATCCCAGCCTTTAGGAGGCTGAGGCAGGATTGCTGCAAATTCCAGGCCCCCTGGGCTCCATAGTGAGCTCAGGGCCAGCCTGAACTACAAAGCGAGACCCTGTCTCAAAACAAAACAAAACAAGACAAAACAAAACAAAACAAAACAAAGGCAAGAACAAGGTGGAAACTGGACCAAATCTAAGTGTCTATCCCAGGGGCTGGCGCCAGCACGAAGGCAAAGCAGAACATTACGCAAATGCTAAAAGTGTGTTTACACAAGGGTTATCATATAAGCAAATCGGTTATAATACAAAGAGAATCAAACCAGGGTGTAAATAGGTAGTGACAGGAGGATTGAGGTCATACTTACACGCAAAGCACCGCATATGAGCAAAAGCTTGCAAGAAAGGTGCACCGTACATTTCTGGGTGGCACTACCGAGGGCTGCTTTTCATCCTTTCCTCTTCCCCCATTTTCAATGTCTAATGGGTTTATTTCACTTTTATAAAGTTCTTTTATTTCTTTGTTTTGTTTATAGTACCGGGGATTAAACCCAGAGCTTTTGCTCTGGGCTACATCTCCGGCTCTCTTCTTGTTTCTTTTTTTTTTTTTTTTTGAGACAGGGTCTCACTGTGTAGTTCAGGCTGGCCCTGAGCTCACTATGGTGCCCAGGCAAGCCTCGAACTCAGCAATCCTCCTGCCTCTGCCTCCCGAGTGTCAGGATGACAGGCGTGAGCCACCACGCCTGGCACTGTGTTATGTGGTTACTGGGGACTGACCTTGGGCTTGCCAGGCAGACTTGGAACGACAAGAAAACAGGGCAACACGGCTCTCGCTTTGGTAAATACCAACCTAGACAAGGTGCTCAGGGCCCTGAGAGAACGTGGGAGCGAGGGAGGGAGCTTTCCCTAGAGGGGGCCACAGTGCTGGGCCTCCATGTACACTGACTGGGAGGACAGGCGGAGCGACGGGCCGCCATCTCCAAGGGGCCTGAGAAATGTCCTCAGAAATGTCTACCCTGGGGCGATGCACGGACTTTACTCAGAGAGAAGCGTGCAGAGCACTGGGAGAGGAGTCTGAAGGCCAGAGGTACTTGGGTTTGAACTCACTATGCAGCCCAGGCTAGCCTTGAACTCGAAAGGATCCTCCCACCTCAGCCTCCCAAATCCTGGAATTATAGGTGTGTGTGTTACCACACCCAGCCTCATCTCCAGCCTGAGATTTTGAGACAGGATTTTTGGTAAATTGCTAAATTGCCCGGGCTGGGCTCCAATTTGCAATCCTCCTGCCTCAGCCTCCCAAGATACTAGGATCACAGATCTGCAATACCATGTCTTCACCATGCTCTTCTTCAGCAATGCTGAAATAGGCACAGTCCCCGAGTAGATTGTGTCATGTCTGTCACAGTGACAATGGCACACTTCTTTTGGGCCCAGATTCCAAATTCTCCCCACACAGGAGAGTGCAGCCTGTCCCAAAGGTCACAGGGGGCAGAGTGGCCTTGGTGTGGGCGGGGACAGGGGACTGAAGGGGAACAGGACCTTCACCCAGTGACACAGTGGAGCCAAGAGAAAGAAAGGACACCTTCCAGCATGAATAGAGAGAAAGCTCCAGATGTGGCTCTCAGAGAAAAAGTGTGTGATCATTGGTGTAAAAAGCCAGAGCGGGGCTGGAGTTTCTGTCTTTTCTTTCTTCAACTTTTGTTGGTTCGTTTGAGACAGCTTCTCTCTTTGTAATTCAGGCTGGCCTTAAACTTGCTATGTTCCTAGGCTGGCCTTGAACTTATGGCGATCCTCCTGCCTCCCAAGTGCTGTCGTTTCTTTCTTGCTGGGAGCTGCACCCCCCCCCTTCTTGGTGAGCCACATGACAAGCCACAAGGGTCCAAGTGAGGGGACCCCAGGTGCTCACCGCACACAGCTGAGGGGTGCTGGAGCTCATGACAAAGACGGGGACACTGTTGCAAGGAAACTCTGATTTAGGCCTCAGTAGCCAGGAGCACTTGACCCTAGAAACCCTGAGCCCATCGTGCTGGGCGGACTGAGCCGGACCCCTCCCAGCCCCTGCACAGCCCTCGGCAAGCCCTGCTGCGCTGTGGGCCCTCCCGGCCCTCTCTGCTGAATCCCCACGGGGGCACAACGCCCAGAGCCGGCAGGAAGCAGGTTGTTTTATTACATCGGCAAATGGACGGAGAGTGTGGAGGTTCTAGGTGGACACGGAGGCGAGTGCCTAGGATTCCAGCACTTGGGAGGCTGAGGCAGGAGGATCCTTTTGAGTTCAAGGCTGGCTTGGATGACGTAGTCAGACACTGTCTGAAAAAATGAAAGAAAGAAAAAATAAAGCTGAAGAAAGAGTGGTGGTTCTGAATAATGGATACACATGTGATTCCTCTTCCTCAGTGGAAAGGCCCATGAAAGGGCGGCTGGGGGAGAAAAGGTGTGGGGAGACAGCACCTTGAAGCAAGGAGGAGGCTCAGTGACTGGGACCCCCAAGCCCCTTTCATTTTTTTTTTTTTTTTTTGAGACAGGGTCTCGCTTTGTAGTTCAGACTGGCCCTGAGCTCACTATGTAGCCCAGGCAAACCTCGAACTCAGCAATCCTCTTGCCTCTGCCTCCCGAGTGCTGGGATGACAGGCGTGAGCCACCATGCCCCGCACTGTGGTATATAGTATTGATGGCTGGTGGGCGCGAGTCTCCGTGCCCAGCATTGTATGTGGTCACCGGGGATCGAACTCAGGACCTTGTGCTTGCGAGACAGGCGCCAGAACCACTGAGCTAACCCTCCAGTCCTCATTTTTTTTTTTTTAATTTTGAAACAAGTTCTTGCTGAAGTGTCCAGGTCAGCCTTGAACTTGCAATCCAGCTGCCTCAGCCTTCTGAGTGCTGGGATTACAGGCAGCCAGCACAGCAACTGTGGCGGGCAGCCACAGCTGTGCCCTGTGAGCGAGCAGAATTCGTAGGCACCTCTCTGATGATGCCAGGACAGAAGAGGGCAGGAGGGTGAGACTGGGACCCCTTGGTTGCTTACCTGGATGAATCCTGATAGCTGCCTCCCCATTTTTCAGATGAGGAAACTGAGACTTGGGGGAGAGGATGGTGTTCTGGCCTAGTGATCCTCAGCACAGTGAGCACCAGCATGCACCTCCCTTCCACTGACACCACCCTCTCCGATCCAAAGTCTCAGGTCGTTGGACCAAAGGGGCCATTGTTGGCCTTAATTACATTTTATTAAGAGGGAAAATAAGAGCTAAGCTGATTGAAAGCGTGGTCACGGAGGCCGCAGGGCCTGGTTATCCGGACCGGGCAGCGGCTGTCCCGGGGTTAGGGCCCTTTCTGCCTCCCCAGGTGTTGCCTTTGGGACGGGCCTGCGGGGGGGGCGGTGCAGACAGTTAGCAGAGGGGTTTCTAAGTGAACCGCAGTGGTTTCTTTCAGGCCTTCGCTGTCTCCTCTCTGGAGCTTTTCTAGACCTTCCGCGGGGACCCAGGGCAGATACACCTGCATTCCTTCCTCCCTGGCGGGGCCTGGGGCTCTAGGTCTTTGGGGACCCGGCAGCGGCCTCGGCCGGAGCCAGGGCTGCCAGCTGGGGCAGCTTCCAGGGAGAGGCCCGGCCTCCGCTGTCCGCCAGGGAAGCGCTTCCCCTCCTCCCGGAGGCCCCTGTGCCACAGCGGACTCTGCCGCCTTTACTGCCAAGTGGCCCGGGCTGAGGGAGGTTCACGGTCACCCGGGCGGTGGACAGGAAGAGGGGACCAGAGGCCCTCGGTGCTGAGCCGGGCGGGGGGCCCCGCGTCCCAGAGGTGAGCGCAGTGGTGGGAGGAGGATGTGACAGGGACTTGGGCATGCGGGACGCTCGGGCAGCGCAGGGACAGAGGACAGAGTCAGCCGCGGCCTTCCTGTCCAGTCACCGTGTCCAGAGCCGGCTTGGCCCCGCAGGGCTGCCCTCCAGCGAGGGAGATTCCTTGAAACCCTAGGTGCTGAGAGGTGCGGTGACAGAGGCTGTGACAAGAGAGGGTGACAGCATCTGGCAGGGAGGGCCCTCCCTGCCCTCTGCTGTGGGGACAGGGACCGGGCTGGCACACCCGATGACTCGCCCCGCCCCCACCCGTGCTGCTCCCTGGCCCAGCGCATCCCATGGGACCCACTGTCCAGGAGGCCACATTTCCTTGAAGGTTGTAACTGAAGCCCAGAGAGGAAAGACACTTCCCTGAGGCCACACAGCAAATTTGGGCCAACGTGGGGACCCAGAACTCCTGACTCAGGCTGTGACCCTCCTGTGTGCTGGCACTGGGCAGGACCTGGAGATTGATTTATTTATTTACTTTATTTTTTTGGTGTTTTGAGATGGGGCCTCACTAGTACAATAGACTGGCCTTGAACTCACTGTATAGTCCAGGCTGGCATCACTTGCAGTGATCCTCCTGCCTCAGCCTCCCAAGTGCTGAGATTACTCATTTCTTTTTAATTGTTCAAATGGAAATAATTCTTCAAATGTGATAAAATAGAGATCACTTGAAATTTGCCATTGTTGGGCCAGGGATGTAGCTCAGTGGTGCTGCTGCCTGCTTGGCAAGCGCGAGGTCCCGGGTTCAATCCCTGGTTCCACAAAAAAAAAAAGGAGTTTGAAATGTGCCATTGTCAGCATTTCTGAAGGGCAGACACACTGGGGACATTCACATATGTGGTCATTTCTCATCACTACCAGCGTCCATCATACTCTGCCCTGCCTAGGTCAGTGGAGCACAGCGACTCAGAAGGCTGAGACAGGAAGACCTCAAGTTCAAGGTCAGCCTGGGTAACTCAGTGAGACCCTGCCTCAGAATAGAAACTAAAAAGGGCAGGGGAAAAACCAAAATGGAAAACCACTGACTCCCTGCCCCACCCCAGCCCCCACCCTTCTATTCAAACACTTGACTTTGGCCGCCAGCAGCATCCCACGGAGGGGAGCCGCGCAGGCGGCCTGTGGGCTCCGGTGGCTCCTCTGGGAGTCAGGCAGGCGGTGGTGGGCACAGCTGGGCCTCCTGTGCCCCGAGCCCAGCCCAGTGCCAGAGGCCCCGTAGGTTTCTCCCGCCTCTGCGCTGGGCAGGAAATACCTGGAATTTCTCCGAAGCCCATGACGATGACAGTGATGGACTGAGACCGAGGCGGGGCCGGACGGACCTCTGGTCCCCACCTCATGCGCGCCTGGGCAGGTCTTTCCTCACCTCTGCCAAGGCGAGATGCAGCCCTTGGTGCAGCCCTGGCAGCCTTGTCTGAGTCCTTCATTTCCCCCGAAATTTAGGCCCCTGGAAGTCGGGCTGGGACCTCCCCCAGCTGCCCTGCCCATTGGCTCCAGGCCATTCCCTGCACGGGACAGCAATAGCTTTTCATATGGGGTGCGAGGGCCTCTTCCTTTGTGCTTTTTTAAAATTTTTTTGCTTTTTGGAGACAGGGTCTCGCTTTGTAGTTCAGGCTGGCCCTGAGCTCACTATGGTGCCCAGGCAAGCTGCCGTGAACTCAGCAATCCTCCTGTCTCTGCCTCCCTGAGTGCTGGGATTACAGGCGTGAGCCACCACGTCCGGCATTCCTTTGTGCTTGTTTTGATTGTTTTGTGAGGCAGGGTCTCCCTATGTGGTCCAGGTTGGCCTTGATCTCACAGTGATCCTCCTGCCTCAGCCTTCTAAGTATTGGGGTTACAGGTGTGAACCACCACGCCCAACCTGTTCTCCCTTGTGATGTGGGTAGGAGGGGCGGGGAAACCGAGGCACAGAAACCCACTCACCCACCACCCCCTGGGAGGGAAGCAGCTCGAGGGTGCAACCACATGGCAGCCAGGCTCAGGCCCAGCTGCGCTCCACCTCCTCAGAGAAGGGAAGCCTGTGGTCGTGGTGGGAGCCCCGGCGACATCAGCACCTCAGGCTGGAGCCAGGCCAGGGCAGGACTCGGCAAGCATCTCCTAGGGGGTAGGTGCCGAGGCCCCGCGCTGCAGACCACCTGAGAGAGGCCGTTTCGAGTCCTCACCCTGCCTCTGGCCCTCTCTGACCCTCAGTATCTTCCCCTGCCACTCCTCTCCCCGACTACAGTGAAAGAGGTCCCTTGCAGGCAGCCTAATCCATATGGTGAAGGGAGAAACTGAGGCTCTTGGGTGGGGAGGGCTGCCCGGCCCAGGCCCCAAAGGCCTAATTCCCCTTTCCGCAGGGCGCGCCCTCGGGCACGCTCGTCTGCTGCCCCCGTGTGGCCACAGAGGGCACTGCAGGGCGCGGCGAGTCCCGGCGGGGAACGTGGGCCCCCGCTCAGCCGGCCTCTTCTCAAGACGCAGCCGGACGCGTGTCGCGTCGACCGCGAGCGTGAAGCCAGGATCGCTTCCCACGGGTGCTCATGAGGCGTGGGGGTGCCCTGCCAGGGCGAGCCCCTTGTCCCCACCGAGAGGCTCCAGTCCCCTAGAAGCTGTGGGT
This sequence comes from Thryonomys swinderianus, assembly GCA_004025085.1. NCBI lineage: Eukaryota > Metazoa > Chordata > Mammalia > Rodentia > Thryonomyidae > Thryonomys > Thryonomys swinderianus. Next base: position 21,813 of record PVIC010020264.1, on the reverse strand, counting down.
CGCTGGCAGGACCCTCTCCCCTCCGCGGCATCTTTCTCAGCTTGAAACTGGACCTGACTTTCACCACACAGGGGTGTGAGACTACATTTCCATACTGCTTATTATTTGGGTTTTTTTTGGTACTGGAAAGACCTTTCATTTGCTGGGCAGGCGTGGTGCCACTGAGCTAACGTCCCTAGCCCCTGTTTATTTTGGTTTTTGTTTTTTAAGACAGAATCTTGCTATGTAGTTTAGACTAGTCTAGGCTGGCCTTGAAATCCCAGTGATCTTCCTGCCTCAGCCTCCCCAGCTTTATTTTTTTGCAGAGCTGGGGCTAAAACCTGGGCCTTGTAGCACAAAAGTGACAGAGGCAGGTGCCTGGTTTATTTGGTGGAGGACAAGGAAACTGGTATTTATTTAACTACTGCTCGGTTGATTTCAGTACTGAGGGTTGAAGCCAGGCCTTTGCAGTGAGTGACGACCCCAGCCAATTTTTTTAAACACATGGTCTTGTGAAGTTGCTGCACTGCACAAGTTAAGACTTGAGCTTGTAATCTTCCTGCCTCAGCCTCCTTGAGTGCTGGGATGTGCCACCATACTGACCAGTGACCAGCATTTGCAAAGGAAATTCCTGCTCAGTCCCCATTCCTGGGTGAGCCCTGGGGCCCATAGCATTACGGCCTCGAGCAGCAGGTGTGACACAGACAGGAGGCAGAGGGGTCCTCTGAGCGGCCACCGCGGCTCTGACCCCCAGGCAGCACCGCCCTCTGCAAATGCGTGGCTGGCCTGGCCCCCCTCGTGCTGGCACGAGCAGGCTCCTAGTCTGAGCCAGGGGACAAAGACAAGAAGTGAGGGCTTGGGGACCCGGGGATGGCACCCCAACACTAAGATTCAGGGGGCTGCACTGTCAGAGTGGGAGGCCGGGGGGTGCGCAGCGGGCTTCCGAGGGCAGCGGGACCGGCGCCTCCCGCCTGGCTGTTTACGCTCGCGCCCGCTCTGTGGATCCCGGTGCGCCGCCGTCGTTAGGACGCAAGCCCAGGTGCGCGTCGATCCGGAGGCGGAAGCAAACACTCACCTGGGCGCTCTCGAAGCCGGAGCCTCACCGGCTGCGCGCAGCAGGTCCGGGGGTGACAGGGACCAGGATGGGCTCCCAGGTGACTCTGTCACACGCAGGTGGCTCTGGACCACACTAAGGGAACAGAATCACCAGCTGAGTCCTCTTCCCAGCGGCGGCGGCCACTCAGCCAGGATCATTTGCATGATTTTTGCATATGTTTGCATGACTCCTCCAGTTCTAAATACAGTCTGTGCGAGCCCTCGGCCTCTCTTTGGCAGAATCCTCGGCTCGGCTCCCCCACCCCCACCGACCCCTCCGGCCCACTCCCCGCCCCCGGAAAACTGGTCCCTTTGCTGGCCCCACATCCGCACCCCACCAAGGCCGCTGCACATTGCATCCTCCTCCCCGCGCACCGGGTCCTGCCCGCCTGGCGACCCCGGGACCCCCCAGGCCTCACCCCAGAGATGGGCGCTCATGGAGCTCACAAGGCTCACCTGAGAGTGGTTGTTCCTTCCAGCCCGCTGCCTGCTCCTAAAATATCCCTGGCGTTTCCATTCGTCTCAAGTCAGTGTTATTTGGGTTTTGCTTTGCTTTGCTTGCTTTAATTAGGACTTTAAAATTACTCATCACACACACTTAGGGAAAAACATTACAGCCAGGTGTGCTGGTGCACGCCTCTATCCCCGGCTACCCAGGAGGCTGTGGCAGGAGCTTTGAAAATTCAAGGCCAGCCTGGGCAACTTAGCAAGAGCTTATTTCTTTTTCTTTTTTTTTTTGAGACAGGGTCTCGCTTTTGTAGTTCAGGCTGGCCCTGAGCTCACTATGTAGTCCAGGCAAGCCTCGAACTCAGCAATCCTCCTGTCTGCCTCCCGAGTGCTGGGATGACAGGCGTGAGCCACCACACCCAGCACTGTGGTACGTGGTATTGATTGCTGGTGGGCGTGAGTCACCACACCCAGCATTGTATGTGGTTACCAGGGATTGAACTCAGGACCTTGAGTTTGCGAGGCAGGCACCGGAACCACTGAGCTAACCCTCCGGCCCAGCAAGAACCTATTTCAAAAGAAAAAATAAGCCTGGTGTGGTGGCACATGTCTGGAGTTCGGGAATTTGGAGGCTGAGGCAGGAGGATCACCATGAGCTCAAAGCCAGTCTGGACTATATAGAAAGACCATGTCTCCAAATAAACCACAAAACAAATAAAAAGGAATAGGGGTAGGGAATGTAGCTGAGTGATAGAACACTCTTGGGTTCTACCCCAGTATACACATGCACACACACACAGAAAAATCCAACAATCTGAAGGTACTTGAAAAAAATCAGTTTTTTCTTTTTCACCCTGCTTTCCCATAGCACTCTAGGAAGAGCCACTAGGAAGTCTCCTTCCACACCTCTTTGCACTGAGACACAGATGTGATGTATGCGAATACACTGACATAACTTGTTTGTCAGTACTGGGAATTGAACTCAGAACTTCGTGCTTGCTAGGCAGATGCAGCACCACTGAACTACATCCCTGGCCTGACATAGCTTTTTTTTTTTCTTTGAGATAGGGTTTTACTTTGTAGTTCAGGCTGGTCCTGAGCTCACTATGGAGCCCAGGCAAGCCTCGAACTCAGCAATCCTCCTGCGTCTGCCTCCCGAGTGCTGGGATGACAGTCATGAGCCACCACGCCCAGCACTGTGGTATGTGGTACTGATTGCTGGTGAGCATGAGCCACAATGCCTGATATTGTATGTGGTTACCAGGGATTGAACCAGAGACCTTGTGCTTACTAGGCAGGCACTAGAACCACTGAGCCAAGTCTCTGGCCCCCTGACATAATTTTTTATTGTATGATAGGTATGCAAAAGTTACAGCTCTCTCTCTCTTTCTCTTTCTTTTTTTCTTTCTTTCTCTATTTGTTTGTCTGGCTGTATAGTTCAGAGTGGGTTTGAATTTACTATGTAGCCTAGGCCGCTGGCCTCAAACTTGGGGTGATTCTCCTGCCTCGGTCCCCCTATGTGGTGGGATTACACACATGCACAGAGAAACGAAATTTAAAGAAAAACTGTAGAGACACCCTTGACTCACTGCCCATGAAGACTGCCAACACGGTCAGAGCCCACCCGTGCCCCCTCCCACGGCTGCAGCCCGCCCTGGCTTTCCGTACAGACCGACCACCACCGGTTCCCCTAAATCATAAATTGGGAATGAGAATTACTAAATGATTTTGTGTGCAATGTATTCCACTTTATTTTCCAGGGCTGCACTGACTTTGCTCACACCCTGTGTGGGTGAGAGCCCCCCGCTGAGCCACGTCTCTGCCAAACCTGGCACCGCACAGCGTCAGAGTCTCTGCCAGACTGGTAGGAGTAGAATTCCAGCTTGCAATGCTCAGATTTGCATTTCCTGGATCACTAATGATATTGATATCTGTTTTGTTTATATCCTCTAGATTCTTAGAGGTTTTTTCATTTTCTGAATGTGTTGGTCACTAGATGGTTGTGATAAAGTCTCTTATGTATGACAGTGGACTTGTTCATTTCTCCTTGTTCTGCTTTATAAATTTTGAGGTAACGTTATTAGGTATGTATGAGTTTAGAATTGTTCTGTCTTCCAGGAACTTTGTACTCTTTCTTTGTTGCTAATAATGCTTTTCCCTTGAAGCCTAGTTTGTTTGACATTAATATCATGACAAACTTTTGATTTTGATCTATTTCCAGATGAAGGACAATTTTTTGCCTCCTCCTCACTGTTTCTGAGTCAAATCATTTCCAAATTACCAGCTAGTTTTAGTAAGAAGTGACTCAATTTCTTATTGCAAAAAATATTTGTATTGGGCTGGTGGGGAGAAGGGGGTATAAGAAAGTAAGTGAGGGAATCAATATGGTAAAAATATATTGTGTACATGTATTAAAAAGCCCAAATGAAGCCTAATATTTTATGAAATGAATACACAGTAATAAGAATACTTTTTTTTTTTTTGAGACAGGGTCTCACTTTGTAGTTCAGGCTGGCTCTGAGCTCCCTATATAGCCCAAGTAAGCCTCAAACACTGCAGTCCTCCTGCCTTTACCTCCTGAGTGCTGGGATTACAGGCATGAACCACCATGCTTGGCATTATTGTATGTGGTTACTGGGTATCAAACCAGGGGACCTTGTGCTTGCGAGGCAGGCGCCGGAACCACTGAGCTAAATCTCCAACCCAAGAATACATATTTTTAAAAAGTATTTTTAATGTGGAAACTATTTTTCCCCTTGGTATCAGGGATTGAACTTGGGACCTTACACTTGCGAAGCAGGCACTAGAACCACTGAAATAAATCCCTAGCCTATTGTGGAAACTTTAAATCATATATGAAAGTTCAGAATAGTATAAAATGAACCTCTAAGCCAGGCATAATGGTGCACACCTATAATTCCAGGAGGCTGAGGCAGGAGGATAACCTCCAGTTTGAAGTCAGTCTGGATTACACAGCGAGATTCCATCTCAAAAAATTGCTGGCTGACAGCAATCCAGGGAGTTCTTTTGTTTGTTTGGAGACACGCTGGCCTTAGACTCAAGGTGATCCTCCTGCCTCAGCCTTCTGGGATACAGGAGTTTGCCACCACACAGGGCCAAAAGAAAGTTATTAACCCCAGGTTGGTGGCCCTGGGGGGGCCCAGGGCCAAACCAGTTGTCAGTCCAGTCCAGCAATGTTCTGTAGAAATATGGGAGCTACAGAAATGATCCTTATGTATCAATTACATTAGGCATGACATGAAAAAGACAAAATGGGGCTGTGTCCCAAACAAAACACCAGGTCAAAGCCACAGCCAGGTTCTATCCCCGGCTTCCAATCCCACACCCAACTGTTCCCCATCGCCCTTGACGCTTCCTGGCTGCTTGGCCTCAAAAACCCTTTCACAGCCCCACAAGATGGCCCACACCTGTGGTCCCATCACTCTCAGAGACTGAGGCAGCCCAGCCTGGGCAACTTAGCAATTTAGTGAGACCCTGCCTCAAAAAAAAAAAAAAAAAAAAAAAAAGGCTGCGGATGTAGTTCAGTGCGAAGGCCCTGGGTTCGATTCTCTATTATCAAGAGGGGAAAACGTGCTCTCACAGCCTCCATCCGTACACCTGTAAAAGGGGCTACCGGCAGCCCTCAAGGCCGCCACGGGGCGGCGCTGTGGTGAGAGGTCCCGGACCACAGTGACCCTGGGACCCAGGGCCAGTGGAGTCAGGGGAAGAATCTTAGAAACCGGCCCTCTTGGGTGGGGCCCCCGAGGAGGGCGAACGTGGCCGCTGTAGCAGGAGGGGGCACTGCGGGGAAGGCGCTGTCCTGCGAGAGACAGGGACACCCCGGCGCAGGGGACCCAGGGTCCTGGGGGAGAGGCCCCGCCCTCAGGTGAGGGCTCCTCGACGGTGGGGCGCAGGTGGGGGGGACCCCCGAGGGTCCCCTACTTACTGTCACCTCACAGGCCAGCAGGCGGAGCCCCAGAGAGCCCACAGGGCCGCACAGCCCCTCAGGGTTCCCGCTGGGCTCTCAGTCCCTGTTTGCACCTCTGTGGTCGAGACCCCGGCCAGGCCCCCAGGCCCCCTAAGAGCAGCGGCCTCTTCACCCCATGGCTACTTGGGGTGGAGGGAAGCGCCCAAGTCCCCCTGCGCCCTGCTGGATTTTTGTCGCCATGACAGCGTTTCTAGGAAATTACCTTCAGGAGGAAGTTCTGGAGACTTCAGTTCGATAATTGTCACCTTTGGGCCTCGGTGAGGCCAAGCATCATGGCGTCTGGGGGCAGAGAAAGAGGGAGAGCGGGGCCTGTCTCCTTCCGAGGTGCGGCTCCGGCGGCCCTCCCTCCACACCCTGAGGGTCCAGCCATCCCCCAGCAGGGCTGCAGGCGGCGACGGACCTTTCACACGTGGGTCTCTGGGGACAGGGGATGGACGAGATCGAACTGCGACGTGGTGTCCCAGCCCTTGCTGGTCGCCCCTTCCGAAGACCACCGCCCCACAGACCTAGGAGCCCGTGAGGAGGCCCCAGGGCGTGAGCCTTCCCTTGGGCAGCAGGATGGCAGGGAGGGAGGCGTCACCCCACCCCGTGGCAAGGAGAGGGGAGGGGTGTGCACGTCCTGGGCCTGGGGCCCAGACGGCCCTATACCCGGCTGGAGTGGACCCCACTCGTAGTGCCATGATGTCCCGCAAAGCCAGCGGGACGGTCCTGTGTCCAGAGCCACCGCATTTCTCACCGCCCAGCCCCGCCGGGGTCCCTGGCGGCTGGGCCGGCAATGCCAGGGAGCAGCGCGTCACCACCCTCCCGCAGACACAGGGCCACAGAAGCCCAGTCTCAGCAGCTTCCACATCCACCGAGTAGCCGCCCACATCCTCCCTCCTGTGACAGCCGGAGCTCCAGGGCTGCCCTGTCTCTTCCACCTTCCGGCACGACTGCCCCGCCCCGCCCACGGAGCTCCCAGGAGGCCGCCTCTCCTGCTCCTGCTCTCCCCGCCAGGCCTTTTAGGGCCGAGGCCCGCACAGGGGCAGAGGCTGTGGGGAGCCGGGGCCACCTGCCGGCTGCGGCTTTCTGCCCCCAGACGCAGCACCCCAGTCCACGGCTGTCCTCTGCCCCCGGCCTGCAGGAAAGGCTTGGCCTGCTCCTTGGGACGCCCCCGTCCCCGCATCCCAGAGGAGGGGACCCTGGCTACATCAAGGGCTCAGGCCTCGCTCTGGAGGAGGCTCTGCCGCTGCCCCGGGATCTCTGCGAGGTCCCTGACCTTCCTCCCATGGACCCTCCTCCGACCCGTAGGGGCCTGGATACCTGTCCTGTTGCCATGGCACCCACAGCTTCGGTGGACAGGCATGGAGACAGTGATGGAAGAGGCCTGGCTGCTGTCCCAGCGATTTGCCCGTGGTCTCAGGCTGGGGCAGGGCTCTGGGCCCCCAGTCTAGCGCCCTTTCCCAGAGCTCCGTGAGCGTGAGCACCGAGCCCCACTGCAGGGCAAGGCCCCTTGTCATGAGTGAGAAGGCCTTTGAGACAGTCGAGAGTCACTTCCGGGAAGAGCGATCCCGAGGAGATGGGGCTCATGTCTGATGCCCACCAGGCCCAGGCCAGTGGAGACAGTCAGTGGACAGAGGTTGGCCTGGGGGTGCCAGGTGCTTAGGGGACAGGGCAAGCGGGGCCCGGCCGATTTTGCCAAGGGCCAGTTTGTCCTGCCACCCTGTCCCAAGACTTCCTGCCATCTGCTGAAAGACAAAGCAGAGGCACAGTCCTAGGCTCTGTCGCTGAACGCCCAAGCTGGCCTCAGACTTGCCATCCTCCTGCCTCAGCCCCCTGAGTAGCTGGAATTTGAGCCGGGCACCCCACGCCCTGCTGTCTCCGATGTCTCCGTTTTATATCTGAACCTGTGTTCTGTAAGTGAACTTCAGTCATCGGGGCGTGTGCAGAGCAGGGGCGGAGATGACAAGAAAGGGAAGCGTTTTTGTACTTCAGTGCCTTTGATGACTTTGGTGTCTTCCTGGCTCTTTGGACAAGGGACCCACACGCCGCTCCAGCTGTAGCTGTGGGCTCCCCCAAGGACGTGCCGGACCTTAGCGGTAGCAGGCAGGGTGCTAGCCGGAAGCCCCGGGATCGCAGGGTGAATCGCCCAGGGTTGTGGCTGCCAGGGCAGGGCCAGGGCACAGAGGGGAGGTTCCAGCCTCCTTATCTCCCTCGCTTTCCTGTCCCCACCCCGCCCTTCCCTTCCTGCTCCTCCAGCCGCCCACCTGCTCCCTTCCTGGGGCTGTGGCTGCAGGGAGGGGCCGGGTGTGGCAGGTGGAGTGGGCCCCCTTTTCCTGGCTCTGTGGGGAGCTGGGCCGGACTGGGGAGAGCAGGGCGGCACCTCGGGGCCCTGCAGGCCCGTGTGCCCGTGTGCGTGATGGGAGCCAGGGGGCCTGAGCTCCGGCCGCCCCCAGAGGCACCATCGCCGTGGAGTGGGGAGCAGGTGGAGGCGGTGACAGGGAGCAGGTGGGGGAGGAAGGTGAGTCAGCGCCAGCCTCGCTCAGCCTCCGAGGTTTGCAGAGCTGGGCCTCCTGCAGCCTGCGCCTCTCCGCTCTCTCCTTCTCCCCAGTGCCGCCCTCGCCCGGGCGCAGGCCTCTCCCTGCCACTCCAGCCAGGAGTCACCTTGTCTGCGACCAGAGAGACAGGCTGCCCTAGAGGCGGGCCAAGTGTCCGAGCGGGTGGCGCACTGGTGTGGGGGATCCTGGCAGGTCCCCGGTGGCCGCTCCCGGCATCCGCTCTCCAAACCCCAGCGTGGCCTTTCCCGGGGAGAGCTGTGTCCCGGAGCAGCCGGAGCCCTCCGTCCACGGAGCCCTGGGGCTCGCGGGGCTGGAGGGAAACGGAGCGAGGCTGCGGGAGGTGTCGCCCTGGGCCTGTCGGGCGCTCAGAAGCCCCGCCGCCTACACAGCGGCCTCGCTGCCAGGGCTGGTGGGACGTGGGCATTCACGAGGTGGCCCGCGACGCCTCACAGTAGGTGAGCCTAGTGGCTGCACGCCCTGCGCTAGTTGGCACTTTGGCATGGAAGATCCCCAGAACCAGGGAGGATGCCTTCTGCTTTCCTATAATCCGAGTACCGTGCACACTGCTTTGGAAGAGACAGAGCAAGAGATGGAGGCAGCTGCAGACTCCAGGGACCTGCCATGGGCCGCCCGGGAAGGCCCCTCCCACACAAGGCTTTCCAGCTTCCCCCCAGGGGGGGGAGTTTCCCCCACCCCTGTGCCCGTGGGTGCCTCCGTGACCAGACGGCCAATGCGCTGCCCTGGGAACGACAACACACGAGTCCAGGTCTAGGCCTCTGCAATCTGTGGCTTCTGCGTCCATCTCAGGTCACCGCATGGAGAAGCCGTGAACGCATCGATGCCACCGTGGAGGAGGAGGGGTTCCCGGAGGAGAAACACAGCCTCCAGCTGGCTGCCAGGCCCTGCCGTGTGGGTGCAGCAGGGGAAGCCGGGCTGAGAGCCCGGCCGGGACGGCGGGAAAGAACGAACCACGAGTGTGTAGGGACAGGTGGAAGGCCTCACAGGAAGGGAGGACCAGGCCTCGGAGCCCTCCTGGCCTGTGGTCCTGTGACCAGCCCTGTCACACGTGAGCACGCGTGTGCTCTCTCCTGCCGAACCCTGTCTCTCAACCAGCTCAGGCCCATCGGACCATGTACTTTATTAAAAATAGATAGTTACAAACTCCATTATCAGTCTGAGCTGGGCCCGGGGACCCGGAGGACAGCAGGGAGGAAGGGCGGACAGGTGCTCAGCCTGCCTCTCGGGCTTCCGCCTCTGCACCCGAATCCGACACCATCCGGGGCCGCGCTTTGGCTTTGATGGGCTCCGGGACAGCCAGCTGGGCAGGGGAAAGGGCTGCGCATGACGGTGGGGGCACGGAAAGGGCCAGCGTCCCCTTTTCCTTCAGGTCACAATGGCAGAGGTGGATCTGGTGTCTCCAGCTCACTCCATTTGTAGATATTTACAAAAGAAAGTCGTGAGAGCACAAGGCTGTAGTCATGCAAGAGAAATGCGCCCCTCCCCCCGCCCCAGCCCCACCCCTGCCCTCCCGGAACCCCAAGGTGCCCACCCCCCAGCAGTCCAGCCACCTCCCCCAAGTTCTGAGGGCACAGGGGCACGTCCTTGAAGGGTCAGTGGGGAAAGGGTGGAAGGTGTGGGGCACAGCCCCTGGCGGGGGGGGGCCGGGAGCTCCCCAGGCCGGGCGGTGCGGTCAGCCGGAAGGGCCCGGCCTGGAGTCCCCGCCTTCCTCCGGGAGGTCCACGGGGCTGGGTCAGCGCTGTCCGAGCCTAGGGGCGTGTCCGGCTTCCCACCCGGCAGAGGCGGAAGGGGAGGGCCCGAAGGTCAGATGGCGGACTCCCTGCGGTAGGAGATGTTGTCCAGCGGGAGTGTGGCCTGCATGCGCTCCAGGTCCAGGTGGCTGCCGAACTCCAGCATCCGGATGATGCCCGCCTCGTCCTTGGAGCCTGCCTCCAGGCCCAGTCCCGCGGCCACGGCGGCCGCGGCGGCCGCCTCCTCCTCCATCTCCTCCTCCTCCTGGCTCATGAGGGCCAGCTCGTTCTCGTAGCAAAAGGCACTGGGCGGGGGGGGCGGGGCGGGCAGCACGGTGATCTTGCTCTCCTGCAGCTCCCGCGCGGAGCAGCAGGGCGTGCCGGCCACTTCGTAGGTCTTGTGGAAGCGTGAGTAGTCCACCTTGTAGTGGCTCTTCTCCTCGAAGACCACGGGCTCGAAGCGGTGGCCCCACAGGATCTCGCTGGCCAGGTAGGAGCTGCGGGCCTGGGTGGTCATGGCCGTGGCCTCCACCATGCCCTCCAGGATGACCACGATCTCGAAGTCCTCTGACTCCAGCTCCTCCTTGCCCATGCCGTACAGCGGGCTGTCCTCGTCGATCTCGTGCACGATGATGATGGGCGACACCAGGAAGATGCGGTCCAGGCCGATGTCGTAGCCCACGTTGAGGTCCCGCTGGTCCAGCGGCAGGTACTCGCCCTCCTGGGTCATGTAAGGCTTGATGAGCTGCGCGCGCACGTGGGCCTCCACGATGTGGCTCTTGCGCAGGTTGCCCACGCGCCACATCAGGCAGAGCTTGCCGTCGCGCACCGAGATGACCGCGTGGTGGCTGAACAGCAACGTCTGCGCGCGCTTCTTAGGCCGCGCCATCTTGGCCATGATGGTGCCGATCATGAAGGAGTCGATGACGCAGCCCACGATGGACTGGACCACCACAGCGATGACCGCCAGTGGGCATTCCTCCGTCACGCACCGGAAGCCATAGCCGATGGTTGTCTGCGTCTCCACAGAGAAGAGGAAGGCGCCCAGGAAGCCATTCACATGCATGATACAGGGTTTGGGGGCCGCCGGGGCCGCCCCGCCATTGCCTGCTGGGCCCCCTGTGGCTGGCACGGCAGCACCAGCCTCCAGGTCACCGTGGAAGAACGCAATGCACCAAAAGAGGAGGCCAAAGAAGAGCCAGGAGACTAGGAAGGCCGCGGAGAAGATCATGAGCATGTAGCGCCAGCGTGTGTCCACGCAGGTGGTGAAGATGTCCGCCATGTAGCGCTGGGACTTGTTGCTCAGGTTGGCAAAGTACACGTTGCACTGACCGTTCTTCTTCACGAAGCGGTTGCGGCGTTTCCGCCGGGGCGCGTGGGCCTGCCCGTTCCGGCTGTGCCCGTGCATGTCCTGAGGCCGGCGTGGTCACCTGGGAGACGCAGGGCCTGTGGGGGAGAAGCCGGACAGGTGAGGTGCTGGGCAGGGAAGACCGGAAGTCAGAACCAGAAGCCCAGGCCTCCCATCCTGCCAGGTGACAGGGCCAAACCTGTGCACCTGGTGTCCACCTGACCAGGGAGCTGACCAGCACCTGGCTGGCCGGGATCCCTTAAGAGTTGCCCTTCCAGGGCCGGAGGGTTAGCTCAGTGGTTCCGGTGCCTGCCTCGCAAGCGCAAGGTCCTGAGTTCGATCCCCGGTAACCACATAGAATGCTGAGCGTGGAGACACACCCACCAACAATCAACACCGAATACCACAATGCCGGGCGTGGTGGCTCACGCCTGTCATCCCAGCACTCGGGAGACAGAGACAGGAGGATTGCTGAGTTCGCGGCGGCTTGCCTGGGCACCATAGTGAGCTCAGGGCCAGCCTGAACTACAAAGCGAGACCCTGTCTCAAAAAAAAAAAAAAAAAAAAAAAGAGTTGCCCTTCCAACTACTGTTTGCCACTGCTCTGGAAGCTTCCTGACGCCCACCTTGATGCTGCCTTCCATCATGGCCCCTGAGCTCTGTCCCTACTCACATGGCTGGGTCCAGCCTCTGCACTTTGAGGTGTTTCACAGGCTGGACATCCTCTTGTGCTGACCCATGCAGTAGCCACTGCCCCGCCGTGGCTTTTTATATTTAATGAAAGTCAAAAATTCAACATCCATCGCTCTTTTCGCTTTTGTTTTGATTTGCCATGGGGGTCTCACTCTGTAGTCCAGCTGGCCTCAGACTCAAGATCCTGCTGCCTCAGTCCTTGGATCACAGGTATGTACCACCATGCCTGGTTTTGTGGTTCTTTACTCACTCTGGCATTTCACACGTTCGGGAACCACTGGTAGCCAATGGCTACTGCACAGGACAGAGAAGATATAGGCTGTTTCCATCGTGCAGAGCAGCACTAGGCCCAGGGTCTGAACACCTGTCTTGGATGCTTCCCTTCCTTTGTACCTTTGAGCCACTGAGCCCTAGAGTCCTGTCCTGTCCCCAGACTTGCTGGGAACAGTGTCCAGTGAAACCCAGAGTGGTGGTTCTCACGGAGGGAGAGGAAGCCAGCGCGCTGGTCTCATTGCTAGTCACGGGGGCTCGGAGAGAGCGAGTGGACCCCTCAGGCCACACAGCTGGGACGTAAGTGGCTCTGAGCTGAGTGAGCTCACGCGTGGGAGCGGGGAGGGAGAGGTGACACCCTGCGGGGCTACCTTGACACCTCAGTGCTCCCCTCAGAGCCACATTCCTCACCTGCAGGTATAAAGGCAGGTGTCCTTCCTGCCTTCGCCTGTCCTGCACAGAAGCCGGGAGGAGCAGGCATGGCCCGTCAGTCACTCATCGGGTGCCGGCACACAGCTGGCCGTGGGGGACAGACCGTCTCCACCCTGTGCACGTGGGGCCCTAGGACAGAGTTGGTACCTCCTTAACCCTCTGGGCTGGTCGAGCCAGGACTAGGCCTGGGCTCCTGATAACATTTTGGCCCAGAATTATATAAGGCTGGAAGTTTCTATTTTCTGTTCTATTCTTCTTCCTGATCTAATTGTGCATCTGTGGCAATGTTTATACACTTCCCGGGCTCAGGACAACTCGGTTGCCGCAGCAACCAGTGTGCACCAACGCTGTAATTTAGAGATCAACAGCTCCGGAGCCTGCCTCTTCCCAGAGACTCCGAATCCCAGCCCCCTCAGCCACCCCACCCGACCCCTGGTTCTTCTCCCTTCCCTGTCCTGGTGGATCAAGGGCTCCCTGGGCCCCATGGTCCCAGATCGGCCTTGTCCCTTGGGCAAGTCATTGACCCCTGTAAGCCTTAGTTTCCTCATCCAGAGAATGGATCCGATGGCCCAGCACCTGATGACCTGACGCGTGTTGTGGATGTAGTCCTCAGGTTGAATCCGCTCTTTGCAGGTCCTGACTTGTTGCTGTTTGTGTTCCGTGTGCTGGGGACAGAACCCGGGGCTTCCTGCCTGAGGCCCCTGAGCTGCACCCGGGCCTGAAAGTCCTCACTTCTGCGAAGGTCCCGTGCCCTCTCTGCCACCTCCCTGAGTACCTCCCTGAGCTTGGGCTCCAGTGGTGCCCTGAGGCAGACAGAGACCTATTGTGGCTTCCAGTCAGACTCAGGGTTGTCTTCTGGACCAGCTGACGCGAAGCAGCTCAGCTGGACAACAGAGGGCCCTGAGTGGCTTCCAGGAGCCCTGGCGGCGAGCGCTGAGGAGCCTGACCCAGCACTGCCTCGGCTCCCTGTCAGGGACAGAGTCTCAGCCAGCCCAGGCCAGGGCAGCCCGAGGCTCCACGCAGCCCACAGAGACACCCATCCCTGCCCTGCGCTCTCGCTGAGGGGAGGCTCCCATGACGCACATGCTGGACGTCCACCGGGGCCACACCACACGGGGCTTTCCAGAGAAGGCGCAGGGGCCCAAGGGAAGGTCAGCAAGAAGGAACTCAGAGAGCAGGAGGGGACAGGAGGCACGAGCTTGGGACCGTCCTCATCTGAATATGGAGACTTGATTTGTTTTTAGCGTCAAGTTGAGCAGGAGTGTAGATCAGTGGCACGGCACTTGTCTGAGATGTGCTAGGCCTTGGGTTCTGTGTGGTGTGTGTGTGTGTGTGTGTGTGTGTGTGTGTGGCTGTGCAGTTGGCCATGTTATTCCTATTTCACACTTTCTGGAAAGCAGCGTCCAGCTTCATTTGCTAGCGTGAAACGGAAAGCAGAGGCCAAGCCCAGGGAGCCGGAAGAGGGGCCTCTGCACATCCCTGCAGCCCGGACGCCCCCAGTCCTCTCCTCCTAGCAGCTTTCAATCCTCCTGCCTCCTGAAATGCTGGGGTTGCAGCTGTCGCTCCACACCTGGCTAGCCAGTGGCCGTCCTTCCTGCAAGGCTGCATCCTGGGGTCTTTTCGGAGGCAAAGGGCCTCTGAGGTGAGGGGCAGGAGGTGCTGGCTGCTTTGTAAACTAAACGTCCTTCCCAGGCAGGATGAAGGAACAGCACCTTAGCTGTAAGAGCTTCCTCTTTTACTCTGCCCCATGCCAGGGCTTCCCCGGGCAGGCGGGAACTGAGGCTGCGGCCCAGGGGCTCGGCAGCTGCGGAGGTGATCTCCAGCCTCAGAGGGGACAGGCGGGTGACCCACAGGGCTGTCAACACGGGCACCACAGGCTAGGGAGGGCCGGGGGGCGTCCAGAGGAGGCAGAATCCCGGCTCCTGTCACCTCCTCGGTTGTCCCGAGGAGTCTGTGACACCGAGTGTGCCCGTCTGCTCACACCTCACACCTCTCACTGTAAAAGAAAAGCCCACTGGACAGTTCCAGCCCCTCCCTCTGCGGTGGCTCCCGAGGACACCTCCGGGTGACCCCGACAGCTGCGGGGGCGGCCCGGCCCTCTGAAAGCGGCCCTTCCCCAGGAGGTCCCCAGGGCCGGCGAGACAGGCAGCCGCGGGGCTGTGACTTGCCCAGCACCACACAGCTCGGCCCTGGGCCCAGCGGACCCAATCATCTGCTCTCAGGAAGCGCCAGCCCCACGCCGCACGAAGCATGAGAGTGTTCATTAAACACCCCGAACAGCTGCAGGCGGGGCTGTCACTGCTCTTCCGCAGAGCAGGGACTGCAGCTGGGGCTGTGGAGCACGGGGGTCACAAAGCAGTGACCTGCACCTGTAAGCTCAACTTCTCAGCAGGCCGAGGCAGGAGGGTCCCAGCTCTGAAGTCCGCCTGGGCTACTGAGACCCCGTCTCAAAATAAACTTTACAAGGGAGCGCGGAGGTGGCTTGGCGGCTGAGCGCCTGCCTAGTGTGTGTGGAGCCCTGGGCTCTACACCCGGGATCATAAGGGAAAACGCAAATGGGCCAAGTGGGCCTCGCACTCGGGTCTGGCTGGCTCCAGGTGCCAGCTCGTTCTGGGCCCCTCTGCCCTGCCCCCAGTTCCTGGGTTCTCTGCCTTCCATCTACGCTGTGGTGCCAGCCTGACTTCCTCTCAGCCCCCGGCCCTCCATGTCCTTGTGCCACTCAGCTTCTGGTGGATTCTACAACACGCACTTCTTACCACCTTGCGCTTGTGGCTGGCTGGAGCTGAGCCAGCCTCAGCTTGAGCGCAGCCTCTCTGGGCCTCAGTTTTCTCATCCATACATGGGGATAACAGCGTCATGCACCGCTAGCTAACAGGGCACGCAGGAACCCACCCCTCCTGATGCGTGGACTTCCACAGGGAGGAAAAGGGTCCAGACCCTGGCAGCTGAGCTGTACCCCTCAGAAGAAGAGGGAGCCAGGGCCAGCTGCCCACAGGGGAACTGGCCCCGCCTGCCCCTGGGCCCCTGCAGGCCTCCTCTGCTCCTCAGGAGACTCAGCTCCTCCTCTCTGGGAATCCAGGAGACCCATGTCTCCCCCATCCGAGCGTACAGCTTCCACTTCGGAGCCACTTTCCTCCTGTGTGACCTTCAGCGTGCTACTTCACCTCTCTGGCCCCTTTTTTAGGTAAGGCTAAAAGCAGAGCTCACCGCACTGTAAACGGGAGCCCGTCCGCCCCGTGCCCAGCACACACCGAGAGACCCATCGGGCGGCCCTGCTCCAGGCCCCAGTGGTCTCCCCCATCACCCCCAGCGCTGTGCAAGAGGGGACAAGCGGGCAAGCATGGTGGCCCCAGAGCCACCCGGAAGCAGGCTTCGACTCAGCTCTCCAATCCTGAAAGCAATGCCTACCTGCAGGTGGTCCTGAGGGCCCGAACGGTGGTCCCCACAGCGCATGCCACACGGCACACGCTCAGCGGCCTCCCCTCCCCCACGCCGCCTCTGCCCCTGGGCTCCCACCACCCTCCCCCACGGCCAACCCTGTGACATTGCAGAAGCCTCGCTGAACATTTCACTCTCTGCCACAGAGTGGCTCTGAGTGCTTCAGGCTGATCGATTCCTGTCGTCCTCGTGGTGACCTCAGAGGAGCATGCTATTATCGTTCCTATTTTAGGAGTAAGAAAGCTGAGGCACAGAGAGGTTCGGCCACTTGCTCAAGGTCACAGAGCTTCTATAGGGGAGATCCACATTCTGCACCCGGGCAGGAGTTCCCGAGCACACTGGTGCTCATCGGTGTGAAGCACTGCCCTCCCGCCTCAAAGGAACACGGCCCACACTCAAGAGACGAGCCAGGCTCCAAAGGTGACCTCAGCTCATGCACAGTGGTGGCTTCCACCCTCTGTCTCCTGTGGCTTTTAGGGTCCTAATCTGCTGTCTACACTTGCTTGTTCAGTTACTTTTGGGGGGTTCTGAGGATTGAACCTGAGGGCGCTGCACCACTGAGCTATCTCCCCAGTACTTTTCGAGTCTTCTTTTTTTTTTGAGACAGGGTCTCACTTTGTAGTTTAGGCTGGCCCTGAGCTCACTATGTACTATAGGCAAGCCTCGAACTCACAACAATCCTCCTGCTTCTGCCTCCTGAGTGCTGGGATTATAGGTGCAAGCCACTATGCCCGGCACTGTGGTATATGGTACCCCAGGATTGAACTCGGGACCTTGCACATGCCTGGCAGATGCTGGAACCACTGAGCTAAATCCCCAGTTCCCAAGACATGATCTTGATAAGTTGCTAAGTTACCCAGGTTGGGCCGGAATCATGACCATATTCCTGCCTCAGCCTCCCAAATAGCTGGAATTACATGCATGCACCACCACACCCCGTAATTACTACTAACTGCAGTCCCTGCTGAGGGTCAGACCAGGCCTTGGACTCACTCAACTCCTGCATCAGCTGGCAGACGCTCTGCAGATAATATAAGGTGTGATTGAAAACTATGGTGAATGTTTAAATTTAAAATTTTATGACAGTGAAAGATACATAGCCATTTATCCACCCTTCAAATATGCCTCACTTCGAGTATACTTGTCCTGTCAGTTTTGCTGTTTTCTGAAGCAGTTCTGGAAATCCACTACCCTGAGTGACTTTAGTCAGTGCTGCCTTTTTGGGCCAGAGACGTAGCTCAGTGGTGCTGGCGTCTGCCAGGCAAGCACAAGGTCCTGAGTTCCATCCCCGGTACCACATACCACAGTGCCAGGTGTGGTGGCTCATGCCTGTAATCTCAGCAGAGGCTGGAGGATTGCCATGAGTTTCAGGGCAGCCTGGGCTACCGAGTGAGCTCAGGGTCAGCTTGAACTACAAAATGAGACCCTGTCTCAAAAATAAAATAAAGGGGCTGGAGGGTTAGCTCAGTGGTTCCGGTGCCTGCCTCGCAAGCTCAAGGTACTGAGTTCGATCCCCAGAAACCACATATAATGCTGGGCATGGAGACTCACGCCCACCAGCCATCAATACCACATACCACAGTGCCGGGCGTGGTGGCTCAGGCCTGTCATCCCAGCACTCAGGAGGCAGAGACAGGAGGATTGCTGAGTTCGAGGCTTGCCTGGGCTACATAGTGAGCTCAGGGCCAGCCTGGACTACAAAGCGAGACCCTGTCTCAAAAATAAATAAATAAATAAATAAATAAATAAATAAATAAATAAATAAATAAAATAAAGTTTCCTTCTCATGGTCATTCTGACTTTGGAGAACCGTTGCAAGCCACACAGTGCCAGGTTGGGTGGATCAAATGGACAAGGACATGGTGTCATATTTTTACAAGTCTGACTTTTTGTTGGATTGTGCTTGGCAGCAGAGTTTATTCTATTTTTTTAAATCACACCTCATAAACACTCACAAAAGAGGATTCTAGAGCTGCTTCAGGGAGTAGCAAGAATGATGGGATAAGCGTGTTCAAAGAGAGGAGGGGTGAATGGTGATGTGTCTTCGGTTGCAACAAGTTTTTTAGAATTTAAATATTCACTGTATATTTGGATCGTGTATTGTAAGCATCCTACAGGCTGTTATAAACTGGGCTAAGTGGCTTGAGAGAAGTATGAGGTATATGAGAGAGAAGTGAAAGGATCTAGTGTGGGGGTCTCCACAGGGAAGCCGAGTCCAGTGTGGTCAGCAGGAAGTGGTCAGGAAAATTGTGATTTTATGTGAAAATTGGGGACAGAACTTTCCAGAAGGAATCTGGTGGGTGGAGAATCTACACAAGGCTCCGATGCAGCAGTGAAGCTGGCGGGAGGGGCCTGTCACTTGCCTGCGATGAGGAGCCAGGGACGGAGGCCTGAGGGCTGTGAGTCCCCTCTTCGGGGCCTTAGGAAGTTAGGCGAGAAGGTTGGGCTTTGCCTGGTTTAATCTTTTAAATTTTCACGTGAGGGCCAGAGGGTTAGCTCAGTGGTTCCGACGCCTGCCTCACAAGCTCAAGGTCCTGAGTTCAATCCCCAGTAACCACATACAATGCTGGGCGTGGAGACTCACGCCCACCAGCCATCAATACCACATACCACAGTGCCGGGTGTGGTGGCTCACACCTGTAATCCCAGCACTTGGGAGACAGAGGCAGGAGGATTGCTGAATTCGAGGCTTGCCTGGACTACATAGTGAGCTCAGAGCCAGCCTGAACTACAAAGCGAGACCCTGTCTCAAAAAAAAAAAAAAAAATTTCACGTGAAATCTTGAAGACAAATAAGAATAATAGGATAAACCCACATGTGTCTAGCACTAAGCTTAAGAAGTCAGACTTTCCTGGGCCGGAGGGTTAGCTCAGTGGTTCTGGCGCCTGCCTCGCAAGCGCAAGGTCCTTAGTTCGATCCCCGGTGACCACGTATAATGCTGGGCATGGAGACACGCCCACCAACAATCAACACCGCATACCACAATGCCGGATGTGGTGGCTCACGCCTGTCATCCCAGCACTCGGGAGGCAGAGACAAGAGGATTGCTGAGTTTGCGGCGGCTTGCCTGGGCACCATAGTGAGCTCAGGGCCAGCCTGAACTACAAAGCGAGAACCTGTCTCAAAAAGAAAAAAAAAAAAAAGAAGTCAGACTTTCCTAACAGGATCCAATGACACCCGGCCACGTCAGCCTCTGAGGTCTGCTGCATCCACGCGTGAATTACGTGTGACAAGACATGGGAAGCTGGACTCTGTGGCCGCCGAGTGACACAGCGGAAGCAGGAGGTGGGAAAGGAGCCAGTGGGGGTGGCAGAGCTAGAGGGAAGGAAAGGGACTTGGGTCCTTCTGAACAGAGACCCCACCGTTTGGCTCCTGAATGGGTGGAGGGTGGAGGGGAGGGGACGTCAAGAGTGACAGGTAAGGAGAGACCGAGAGGGCCTCTCTTCAGGAGTGACAGTTCCTAGGGTCGGCCAGAGGGCACACTGTGTCACATCCGGGGCTCCCAGAGTGCGGGGCTGAGTGGACCCGGATGGGGCAGGGGCGTCTGGTGAGGATCTCAGGCCAGCCCAGGGCTCGGCCCCCCGGACCAGTGGCTCAGCACACAGCCCTCAAAAGCGAGGAGCGAGCTCTTCAGGGATTTAGCCATGTGGGTCTCCTGGAGGTATTTTTAAATGAAAAAAGGCAACAGCGATGAAAGTGAGTAGAGAAGCCACCACTTGTGCGAAAAGGGAGAGGAGAGAAATTTATAGATACGCACATTTGCTTCTCGCTGCTTGTCTCTGGGTGGAGACCCAGGAAGCGGGTGACAGTGGCTGCCTCCAGGGAGGGGAAGCAGGTGGCTGGGGATGGGGTGGGAGGAAGAATTCTCACTGTTTTTTCGTTTGTGTCTTTTTAATTTTAGAACCATATGAATGTATTACCTATGGAAAAAATATACATGAAAAGTTTTAAAATTAGTGTGTACATATTGTGTTTTTCAGAAAAGAATCATAGCATTCACAAAGTCCTCCACAAGGACTACGACCCCAGAAAGCCGGAGAACACGCTGGGCTGTGCGGCTCTGGGAAATGTCTTCACCTCTCTGAGTGACACCCACAGGCCGGGAAGAGTGGCTCCCGTGGGGCAGGTGCGCCGCAGAGGGCAACGGCAGAGGGCAGGGGCGGAGGGGCCGTGAAGCCCGAGGCTTCTCGCAGGGCGGACTCACCACCTGCCTTTCCTCACTTCCCGGTCTCCCCTCTGTGCCCCGAGGCTCCTCTGGGGCCCCCACCCATCTCCAGGCCTGCCTGGGGCCTGGTCCTCGTCTCGTTCCTCGAGTCCTCCAGGCTGCCAGCCCCACCTGCGTGCCACACGCCCTGCCGAGCTCACGCTGGCCGGCAGCCCCGCGGCTTAGCGACATCCCCCGGCGCCTGTCCCCACGCCCCTCCCATCTCCAAGTCCGCCCAGAGAAGGGCGTGACACCCCGTCCTCATCCTCCCCGCCTCGGTCAGCGACCCCCACCCCGCAACAATAATTAACAACATTGCGAGGAAAGTGCACTTAGGGTCTGCTGCCAGCCAGCCCAGTGCAGCCACAGCCCTGCCCCCCCCACCCCTGCCAGGAAGGGGCGCTGCTACCCCTCGGGGCACAGGGGCTGGGCCTCAGCACCAACCTGGGGATGACCGTGCTCGCACAGCAGCTGGCATGCAGGGTGGCAGGGCCTCCCCCCGGCCTCTTGCTGGGACTTGTGATGCCCCTCAGGGCCAGAGCCTGGGGCTGCCTCGCGCCCCTGGTGTGACCCGCCCCCTCCTCCCCACCCGAGCCCAGCGGCTCGATGGCGCAGGCCGCCCTCCTGTTCCCGCAGTGCTCCTAGCCGGCCCCACTCCTGGGCTTGGCGGGGAATGTTCCTTCTGGCCGACTTTTCTTCCCCGAGGGCGCCACTCACACCTCCCTACCGTGTGGTCAGGACTCCAGGGCCGCCCTTGCCCCCTGGCTCCGGCCTTCTCTGTCCTGTCCTGATCTTCCTCTCAGCCGTGTGCATCCAACCGATGCCATTCACGAGATTCTAAGGGCCAGGATCTCAACTCTGTTCACCCTGAATCCCGGAGCCTGGCGGGTAGTAGACGCTTCACGAGCATCTGACAATTGCCAAGGACAGAGCCACTTGCAGCCAGTCATAATCCCCGTGAAGGGCCTGAGCAGTGCGATGTCACAGAAAGTGACCAAGGAGAAGCTATTTTTGACACCGTAGTCAGGGAGCACCTCTCAGCGGAGGCGGCCCCGAGCGGAGGCCAGAAGGAGACCTTCTGTGTCATTGCACACAGCGTGGGGCCAGAGCAGAGGGGACAGCGGACGGGACACCCGAGGCGTCCTGTCTCCGACTCACCTTCCACAGGACACCGGGTTCTTCCGGTGCCCCCAGCTGTCCCGAGGTGGACAGACATCCTGGTCTGAAGGTCGTGAACCCTGGGAGACGCTCCGGGGATGGGGGAAGAGGCCCGGGAGAGAGGGCGGGGAGACCAAGGCCTCGGAGGAGGCGGAGAAGGCGGCAGGCGTGGTGGGCCGCGTGCTGGCCCCAACTCTCCTGCTCCACCACGGCCGAGGGACCGTCGCTAACAGAATACCTGCTATGCTTCCTTTGTGTCTCTGACCACCTTCCTGCTGGCTCATAAAGCCAGAGACTCTCAGCTCAGCCAGGCCCCATGCACGCGTCCCCCACCCCATCCCTCCATCCGTCCACCATCCACCCATCCATCCACACACCCACCCACTCACACCCCCCCAGCCCCCCTACTTACCCATCCACTCACCCATCCACCATCCGTCTGTCCACCCATCCACCACCCATCTACCCATCCATCCA
>PVIC010020263.1:0-29712 GCA_004025085.1 Thryonomys swinderianus | reverse complement strand
CAGCTGCAAATGAACTATATCTAGCACAGATTCATATATAGCAGCCTGTGCAGAGACACAATGACTCATGAGCGTGTCTCTATCAAACTCTGAATAGTACGTCAATTTCCAAAATTGATTCCAAATGCATTCATGTCAGTCATCTTAAGACGGTTCCGATATGACTCGAGCCCTGAGCGATAGTACTGCTGGGGAGATGTTCCGACCAGGGTGGGGAGAAACCTTCCTCTTTTCCCACAGCTGATGGTACAAAGCACATTCCATCCAGTTTCACAGAAAGCTGTAATTCGGGGGGGGGGGGGCAGTGCTGCTGAGGAGAGAGAAGGGAGGAGAGACCGCTGTGGGCACCTCTGCTGGGCAGACTCCTCAAACCTGCTCGGCCTTCGGTCCTTTCCTCAGAAAACACAGCACTGCTAGAATACGGACTATGACTGAAGGCTGGTAGTAGGTAAAAGCCATTTATTAGATTATTTTTACTTTTGTTTAAAATTTTCTGTTATAAAATTTAGAGCATTTCTTCAAAGCAGTTCCCATGAAAATTTTTAATAGAAAGAAAACATTTAAGAGATTCTCACATTCTCTTCTTAATTGAAAACCAACTAAAAGAAATGTACATATACGTTATAATATGTGCTCCCTATGATGTCCATTTTTGTAAATTTATATATGTTTGTTATTTATATTGCAAGTTTTAAAGAGAAATCAAGCAAATAGGTATCTTCTCCAAAGAGACTGTTCTTTTCTCTTACACTGGTGCTTATATGTTGAAAAATTCCATTCAGGTTTGGAAAATAGGCACCAAGAACCCACTTTCCATCTGTGGGATGGGCTTAGGAAATGACAGTTAATTGAATTCACTCCTGAAAAGTGATTCTGGCCACTCTTCCTGTAGAAGAACTCCAGTGAGCATGGATTCTAGCCCTTGGGCTGCTCTGAGATGCACAAGGCCTGGAAACTCAGACTCAAGAAGGAACAGTGCTTGACTTAGCCATACATGCATCAATTTCATTTGAATAATTAGGTCAAGCTTGTATAAAAGTTGTACAAATTATATCAAAGTATCATCTATCCTGATTAAATATTTTAAAAGATCTGTTTGGAAACTAATTAAGGCGTGCGTGTGTGTGTGTGTGTGTGTGTGTGTGTATTTGTGTTCCCTTTTAGCACAGGAAATAAAGTATTTGGAAAATAAATTGGCGAATATTAAATAAAAACTAGGGAAGCAATCTATTTGTTAATTGAATACATTCATTCAGTGGGAATTATTTTTCAGTACTTTATGAGATGGGTGCTGTGGAATGTAGTCAAGGAATATAGGAATATAGTCTAGAGGAACTAGGAATCTAGTCAAGAGCAAAGCCACGTCCTCATGAACATTTCAGAGGAAACGTGAATCCACACAGGCTGCTCAGGGCCTGAGAGAAGGGGAGGGCATCTTGTGGGTGTGTGGTAAGGGATTCTCGTCTAGCGTGGGGTCTGGCAAAGCATCCTGGGAAGGTGACCCATGAGCTAGTATCTAAGGGTTGGAAGCCCGTCAGTTCGAAGGAGGTTCCTGAAACGTCTCCGCTTTGGGGGAGGCACACGGCCTTTCGGAAGCCGTGAGAAGCGGAGGTAGCTGGAGCGTGAAGAGCGGATGAGATCAGGGCGCAAGGCAGCAAGTTCCTGAGGCGACCAGAAGCCCTGCGGGGTCCCGTATCCCACGGAAAGATCTGCTCTGTACCTTAAGAGCAATCGGAGAGCCTATCAAGGGTTCTAAGCAGCGGGGTAGAAGCGATCTGGTCTCCCCTTTTAAGGCGATCGCGTTGACCGGAGTCTGGCAACGGATTAGAGCAGGGCCGGAGCGGCCGCACCCGCAGCGGACAGTCCGGGTGAGCGTCCGACTCGCGGGCCTGTGAGCCGCGCTGGGAACGTGGAGCTGCATGGAAACCTCGTCTCGTGGTCTCCCCCATCACGAACGGTGGGAATCCCACGAGGGAGCGCATGACACGGGGTGACGGGGCGGGACAGCGTGCCCCTGGGTCGGGCAGACGGAGCGGCCCCAGCGGACGGCAGGTCGTGGGCAGGCCCCTTGGGGAGCTGGCGTCTGATCTGGTGCGGGGAGGAAGAGCCCAGGAAGAAATTCAGCATTATTCCAGCAAAAGGAGGGAAAGAACGATTTCTAAGGCAACTCAACACACTCTGCACTTTAGGGAATGGCGAACAGTATGATGCGGCTGCCTTATTCCCAGCCCCCTCCCCCTCCAGCCCAGATTAAGTGCTTCTGGACAGCTGCCTGCACGACTTTGACTTTTTAATTTTCTTTTTAACATTGGCAGTTTTATCATTTTATTGGCACTCTATTTCATGAATTTTGACCAATATGCCTGAACTATCAGGCCACTCTGAGTTTCATGAGCTTCTTAATCTTTACCTGAGGGATAAAGCAAAATTGCTTTACCACTGTGCGGTTTCTCCAGAAGCTTCAGGTGGCTCCATGCTCATCTCTGTCCCATTTCTGTTCATGTCTCTTGATCAGGAAGGTTTTTGTTGTTTCAATTTGTCCCATCTGTTGGATTCCTCAGAATCTCTGTGTTATTTTTCTCAGTAGCACTTAGGCCCACTCTGCTAGTTAGGCTATGGGTGAATCCTGTATTTCTTGGCCCCTGTATTTCTGCAGTTAAATGCATTCCGTGTTTATTTATGCTCTCTTAATTGTATGATGCTAATGTTCCTAGTTCATCAGTGGTTTTTCTTCACTTGGAATTTAGGTGCCCAGATGTTTCCATTTTGAAGATTTTACTTTGAGATTTTACAGTCCTCTATACTTGGCAGGGAAAGACTAAGTGGAGAAGCCTCACCAGGCCTTACAAATGGTGTCTTGGATTTGCACCTATCACTTCTGCTCCTATTACATTGGTTGGAGTTATTCACACAGACAGAGTTTAGCACAAAAGAGGCTTCTGCCTGCCAGTGACAACTCCACCCTGGAAACATCAATGCAGCGGGGCTGTCCCCTCCCCCACACATCACACATTTATCTAGCTAGTGACAGCTAGAATTTATCGGAATATTTAGGCTCTGTGGAGAAGTGATCTTCTTTGTTTCCATCCCTCTTATAACTCTACGATGTAGAAAACTCCTGGTTTGTGAAATGTCTGTAGTGATGATCTGTTTTTATTTTTTTTGTTGAAAAGCCACAGATCGGAGGAGAGGAGGGCTATAGGCACTGTGGGTTGAGGTTGAAAAGACTATGCCTTAGATCATGAAGATCATGATCAAGTGTATACTTATAGTTATCAGGAATATGCCCAGATCACAAATTAAACTAGCACCAAAGCATTTGGCCACATTTCCTACTGATACAGCCGTTTGAACAATATTTCACAACAGGAATTTCTCTATTGCCATCCTGTAACTTTGTAGATAAGAAGCAGTGAATCAATCAGGATAAAAAAAGAAGTAATTCTGTTTGATTTGACTGCATTGTATATACATGCCTTACGTTTCTCTATGGGAAAGTTTTATTTTGTTCAGTGGACTGCCTGATAAATTCATGGATTAATTCCAAATTATTTCTTTGGCTTTTTTCTCTACATATTTTCTGAAATTAAGCTCGACAAGTCATGACACAACTAAGCCTAAACTATACAATACCTTCAGTGAACTTAGGGATGAAGTATTGTTATGGGAGCAAACTCAGGTCTGAGGCCTTTCTATACTTTTTGTCACTCTGCTAGCATTTGAGATCAAACACTGAATTGGATGAACTATATTTTTGCTTTAGCTCATGTTTTATTCCTTTAAAGTAGTTCATGTTGGGTTCCTTTGAGATGTGGAAAGACTATAAGTCAAACTGAGAGAAGATACACATTTTGCTGGCTGACATATTGCCAAATATTCAGATATTTGAAACTATTACATAATTGGCTAGATATTAGCTATATTGACATAATCTTTGTACACTTTTAGATGTTTGTAATCGGTTACATTGCTTATCTTTAGATCATAAAAGTCAACCATGAGATATAGCACCAAATAGATTATGTAATGTGAATGATTAAGACCTGCATAAAATACTAGTTTTATAATCCTTTATTAAGCATTGGAAAGTATATTTATTATGTGAGTAGAAATTAGTCCAACCAAAATGACAGATATGAAGTTACAAGGATTCCATATAGAGCTATCTGAGAAGATGAGCAGGAGAGAGAAATAGATACCTAAAGAAAGAAACTTGACAAATGCCCATAGATTTCTCATACATTTACCTAGTATTTTAAATTGGAAACTCAAAGTATGTGAGCCTCAATGCATTTAATTAAATAATTTAGGTAAAAAGTTTTTTCTTGGAATATCTTATTGGACTTTGGGATCCATAATCTGAAGTTACACATAATTAAGGAGTGACTATTTCTGCATGTCTGATTAGGAGATGAGAAAACATGGGGAACTCATTATTGTAGAAGTTTGGGAGTTCCAGGACATAAGATTAGGAGGAGAAAGAACTTGACAAGTATGTTATTGACTTATGACACTGTTCAACTTCTTGATCACAATTAGAGTCATTCAGATTGATGTGTCTACTAGGAAAAGGCTACTGGTAGGATGTGATGATATTTTTTTCTCTTTTATGTTTTCTTTATTTTTTTATTACAATTTTTTTCCCAGAACCCCCCAAAAAGTAGTTTGGACTGAGCAAGTAGTTTTTTTTGTTAATTCATTGCAGATGTAACTAGCAACTCCAAATGCTGTGACTTTGGCAAATGCCTTTCAGAATACTGTTGCCAAGGAAATTTATTTATTTATATGTTCCATCTTTAATATCAATGGTAACTTGCAATCTGATTATCAAGTGGTAAATTTCCTATGTTAGTTTTATGAGGCTGTCATGACAAATCACCAGAAAATGGGTAGATTACATAACAGAAATGTACACAGTTCTGTAGGCTGGAAGTCTGAGATGGTTGCAAGTGATAGTGAGATTAGTTCCTCTGAGACTGTAAGAATTATTTGTTCCAAACCTGCCCCTGGATGGTTTCATCTTTACCATTTCTTTGCTTGTAGGATCACCCTGACCAGTGCCTTCATCTCACCTGGCCTTCTCCTTGTGTGTTTGTGTCCACATTTCCCCTTCTTTTGCTTATCACACTTGATTAGGGATAGGACCTCCTTCTTAACTAATTACACCTGCTACCGACCTCATCCACCTAAGGTCATGTTCTGAGACACTGGCAATAAAGATGTTAACATATGAATTTTGTGAGGAACACAATTCAGCCCCCAGCACTATTCACCCAGATAGTGGAAGAGTCCCAGATAAAAGAGTGGAGGGTGGGACCTCTGGAAGGTGACCCTCACATCCTTAGTACTGTATAACAAAATCCAGTTTTGTTTTGGTTAAATATTACATTTTTTTAAAATCTAAGAAGATGACAGAGGACATTTTATTTCCTTCTATTACTGGATTTAATTTCTGCTTTACTCAAAAAATATAAAATGTCTGACCCTCATTTTGTCTAGAAAATGTATATGAGAATGAAGTGAAAGGATGTTCTAGTGCTTTAAAAAATATAATGTACTTTGTTTCGAGTGATAGTGGATTTTTAGTTACTTCTATCAGAAGGGTCACTGGGTTCCCATTAGATGGTTGTGAAAATTGCTTTGCGATTTTCATATTTATGGAGGTTTCTGTGCTCATCCCAAGAGATTCTTATTCAGTAGACCAGGAGTAGGTCTAGGAAAAACTTTTCTTTATAAAGTGCTTTCCAGATAATGATGGTGATTAGCCAAGCCTGGTTATTGTACAGGTTATGTACAATTTCTCCTTTAAGAGTTAGCACTATCAACATAGATTTAACTCTGTTGCTCACATAAAAGGGAAAATATTGATTGATGAGTCTGCACCCTCAATTATTTTTAGGAAAGTAGTTTTGTGTTTAGTGGAAAAGTTCCAGGTTGGGTGTTTTATGGATTTGAATCCTCATGTTATATACAGAATAATGCTTATGTGTGCATTTAATAAATATAAATTGGAGCAAATAATTTCCATGAGCCCCAATTTCATTATTGGTAAAGTTAGTATACTAAGTTGTTAGAAGAACTAAACTAGATAGTTTATGAAAAGTCACTTAAGCAAACATTCAACGACCATTCTTTTCTTACTCTTCTAATACACTGCTATATTTGAGTCACAATTTAAAATTTGGAATTGGGAAACAGATAAAGTTCATTAACTCTGTACACAATGATCCTTTTATACTCTTTTTACCTTTTTTGACTAGTATGTCATTTATTCAGAGCTTTAAATGTGTAGGTAGGATTGCTGAATGTTTTCCTAGTACACTAGGTCTCAATAGCACTGTATTAATTATGTGGAAAACTGAGCATGTCAGCAGCAGACTGTGAATTCTGGGGCAATGGGTGAGTTCAGGAAAAACCCAGTGTGATGAATGGCCCATGACTTCGAGGAGGCTTGGGTACATGCTGCAGGGCAGGGTGGAGCCGAAGGCACTGAACCAGGCCAGTATGGTTAAGCATTAAACTTGATCCCGGGCTGGAGGAGGTCTTCATGTCATTGCCCTGGAATGTTCTAAGTAAGCAAGTGGCTTTTAACAAGTCACCATTTTAAATAAATGACTGGTCTTTCTCCCTTATAGTCTTCATATGATTAGTCTTCCAATAATCCCACTGGCATATCGAGTTTTTTATTTTAAATTGGAAAAAAACAAAAACAAAACAAAACAGTGGAACACAAAGGAAGCATGGCAAAAACAAACTCAGTTTGTTTTTTAGTATGGGGGATTCAGCCCAGAGCTTTCACCTTGAACTATATCCCTAGCCCCTACTGTAATTATTATTATTTTTTTACTGTGATTATTTGGAAATAGGTTCTTGCTAAATTGCTGTTGCCCAGGCTAGATTTGAACTTGTGGTCCTTGTACCTCAGTCTCTTGGAGTGTGCCAATTTTATTTATAACTGGTTGAGCCATTGACCTTTTAATTGCTGAATCAATTTTCTTTCCAAATTGGTTCAGATACAGACACCAATCTGAAATTCTAAGAATATCTCTTTGATTACACCCTCCTTCTATGCCCATTATTGGCAGATGTTAGCACTTTCTCTGCCTAAACCTTGTTTCAAATTTTTCCGCTTCTGAAAAGATTCTAAAACTGTACTAAACAAGCACGAAGCCTATGCAGAGGATAAACTTATAAATTATTTTATTATTGATCATGAATTAATCATGATTTGGCTGGAAAAATTCAAATAGCTGTAGAACTTTCCATTATCATGGAATAGTTCTTTATGCATTTTCAAAGTTAATGCTGTATCTTCTCATGTGTGATGAATAATGATGGATTTGATAGCACTATGGTGATGGGTATTAAAAATGTGATCAAGTTTATCTCTAGCAGTAGAAAGTCTGTGATGGCTTTTCAGTTCTGCTGGCAGGAAAATACAAATGGATAAATTGTGTAAAGGAAATGATAAAAAGGAATAAAAAAAAAGCACCACAAAGTGTTCTGCTGTTTCTAAGCAGACAATCTTAGTGGAAAGACTTTGAACTGAAGCAAACATTTCCTCTAAATCTAATGAAGCAAGCTAAACAGCTCCTCTAGATATTCTGAGAAGATTCAAATGGGTTATTTGCATGCAGAGTGGTCTCTAACATCATTGGAGATTGGAATTGTTGGCCCAAGAGGTAACAGTCAATAGAAAGTAGGTTTTCATATGAAATGGATCAATGTATTTCATCCAGAATAGTTGATCTACCACCAACAAGGAAAAGAAAGTTGTTCACTTAAGGCCTTGACCCCACAGGTTGAGGGAAGGGACTCCTTGGTTTACCAGGCAACCTGGTGTTTGTGCTTAGACGGGAAGCACTCAAAATCACTGCCTCCCAGAGAGGTTCAGAGAAGAGTACATGAGGGAACTCTAGCCCATCACAGAGTCATCAACGGTCATTGAACTGAACTCGACCTAATAGCCTGAACCACAGAAATGGAGATCTTTGCAAGGTCAGTTGCATAGATGGAAAATGGGGATGCTGAGATCCTTGTGCTTCTTCTTCCCAAAGGTTGACGGCATAGATTGGAGACAGAAGGAAATCATTTTCAATAACTGGTCCTAAAATTTGGCTTTTGCATATTCACTGGCTCAGAAAAGACAGGTTTTAATTTTCTTGATTAACAAAGACAAGATGACTAATTAAAATAAAACTATGATCGTCTTACTGCTTGAAGTGGAAAATATTGAGCATGCTGCATGTGCAACTCTTCTACAGTGCATATTGTACCATAATCTGCTTATGGCTGTCTATGAAATTTTATTATAGCCTGGGGGGCAGTGGAGGTTCTCCATAACCTCTTGGCTTTATATATAGAAATAAGAACCCTTAGATGAAGCATTGCCTGTAAAATCATGTCTTATTTCCAAGCAAGATACATTCTCTGCTCCAGCAGCTCATTCTTTCAATATTGCACAGTTCTGTTCTAGCAGGTGTGGTGACTTTCACATACTTACCCCCTGTTCTTACACTTGGAACTAGACACTTAATACCACTTACACAGGGATAGAATGTAAATATGGCAGCAAATTCTAAATGAAGCTGTTTCTTTGGGGTATGAACTTGGATATTCTATTTCTTTGGGGTATGAATTTGGGGTATGAACTTGGATAATCAGATTTCAGAGTGAATGTTTTTACTATTTCCCTAGTCCAGGAGAGGCAAGAATTTGGCTACTAAGCATCTATTGTCTTCTTGCACTCATGTCTCAATTTATTTCTAGTCATTATCTTTGCTCTGTGTCCGATGAGAAGAAATAGAAATGTAAGGGTGAGAATGATGTGCAGTCTTCTTAACAGGCTTTGGTGAAAGACTCCAGTGTGTGAGTATGTTGGGACCTGGGGGAGAGAGGGGGAAGCTATTGACACTAGATACCAGCCCCGGATTATAATGTAAATATGAACTGCGATAACTGAATGAGTAACAGCACTGGTTCTTAGCTCCTTGGCTTCTCTCTGACTTACCTTGGACTTTACTCTGGTGGGATTAGTGGTGGGGAGGAGTGGGGAGAGACAACTGATATTGAGATGAATTCACAATAGATGACTTTGAGAATAGGAAGAGATGAAAAATACAGGTAAAATGGAGAAGCCAAGAATGTCTTTTTTTTTTTTTTTTCAAATGTAGGAGCCACATTCCCATTAATTGGCTTTCTATAGCCAAAGGGACTATAGCCAGAAATGGCTCTCTTCCTTAGAAGGCTTTTTGGGGTTTGCTATAAAAAAGAGGGCATGTTAAGTTTTCCTAAAATACTCATGCCAGTCAGCTCTTGTTCTGTGCACACCTTGCACTACCCCCTTGAAAACTTAGCCACCAACTTGGGATGGCTTTGTTGCCTGGCCTGGCCAGCAGAGTAGAAGTTCACATGCAAGGCCTTGCTTGAAGAGGAAAGCACTCTCTGTATTGCTTCCTGTCATCTTCACAGCCAGTAAACCTCGACCGGAGAGGCCCCTACCTAGCTTTACCTCTATTCCGGCACAAAGATTTTCATTACCTAAAATGTCTTACCTGTGAGCTGAGAGAGTTTGGACTTAAATCTGGCTCCTGAAGAAGCTGAACGTCACTGAGTAAAGAAGAAAATAAAATATTTGTTTTATTTCTTCGATAATGTCTACAATGTTTGCCTTTTGCCATTGAGGTTTAAATAAATAGAGTTTGTGATGAACACT
The DNA here is from genome assembly GCA_004025085.1 of Thryonomys swinderianus. Lineage (NCBI taxonomy): Eukaryota > Metazoa > Chordata > Mammalia > Rodentia > Thryonomyidae > Thryonomys > Thryonomys swinderianus. The sequence continues at coordinate 19,997 of PVIC010020263.1, read as the reverse complement.
TAGATTAGTCACTGTCTTTTTTCCTCAGCATATGCTGAGTCTGTGAAGGGGCTGATGGGAAATCCAACTGTTCTGTCTGTGTCTATCTTCTCTGTGTCTCAGCTACGGGCCCTGACTTGTGGTGTGAAGGGCTATCTCCCTGTCCTCCCTTTGTGCCTCACTTCCAGTGAAAGGAGATGAATCATATACAAAAGACACTAACTTTGAGGGGTTTGTGATAGATCTGCGCTGAGGGAAGGTTCCTTTTTGCTTTTGGGAATCATTTGCATGTTCTTTGTAAGAAGCTGACTTGCTTACTGTGTTCCACTTGCTCCACTGTGTTCCACTTGTTCTGAGAGAGGGAGAATGTACAGGAGCCCTGGGGAACTTTAAGATCCCCTGGCTGGGCCCTTCTGGCTCAGGGATAAATCCCACAGATGTAACTGCAGCACTGTCTTCCTTACTTGCTGACTGGACAGGTCCTGCTTCTCTGAGGGCTTGGAAGAGATGAGGAACCAAGGTGAGACAGAGGCCTGGGCTAGGGGTACAAGGCCAAGGGCCCAGCTACCTGCAGGCCACAGTTGCCCTGGGGACCAGCTTGTACCAGGCACTGACTGGATTTGTAGCTGTGTGAATCTCAGGTACCACAATGGGCAACTTTAACCAGTCACACAAATGCCACAGGACCATGGTTAAGATTCAACTATGTTTTCCCTGCTAGCCGGGGTTAGAGAGATGCCTGCTCAGCATTTGTTAGGACTTTGCTCACTGGTTGAGCTGTTGCTTTCTCCAGAAGCCCTCTCCGATCATCTGAGAGGGAACCCCAGCCACGGCCCCACCTTCTTTCTCCTGCTGTAACTTTTGCCAGGCCACCTTACACTGCCTCTCTTGCCCATTATGTGGTAAGCCCCTGAAGGAAGAGACCTGTCTTGCCACCTACACCTGTCACAGTGGCTGCCACTGTTGGCTCTTGCTACTTGTGACCTAGAATGGAATGGATGCATGGAAGCCTCTGGTGCAGATGTGGCCATGCTGATCCTCCTCTATTCCTGCTCTTCCTTTTGAACATGACAGCTCTAGGTGAGCACTTAATGCTGGACCAAATCAATGGCCAGAGGTAGACTTTCTTGATTTGTTTGCCTTCATGGTATATCTCCATATAAATCCACTTCTGGTTTACATCAAAGGGTCCTGTGTAGACATTTTCTGAAACTATTAAAAAGTGACTATGTGAGATGACTCTGGGAGAGGCGGTAGTCTTAAGAGCCAAGGTGGACCTGGCAGTTAGGAGGTAGGGTGAACTGCAGTGATGGGTGGAGAAGAAAGGGAAATTTAAGGAGGAGAGAGGGGTTGAATTGGGCAGATCGAGGAGCTAAAGGGGGAGGAAGGATACTACCATGCCACTCAATGTACATGCATAGCACATTAAAATGTTGACGATCAGGTAATATGCAATGACCCATCAGTAATGTTTTTTTTCTGAATACAGGGTGAGGAAGAGGACCAGGTGAGACAGAGGAGTTGAAACAAAAAATATTGCTATCCCATAATTTTCCCTGAAAGCGAAAAGGTCTTGTTTGGGACTCATGGTGATGGTTATTGTTCCTGTACTGCCTGGCCTATGATTAGTCCATGTGGCCTTGACTGTCACTCCAGGCACCTGGCAGCCAGGACTGCAGAACTTGGCTGATCTGCAGAGTTTAGGTTTTCTTGAAAAGGTCAACTCTGATTTATACTGACTTTCTTTAATAGTAATGATTAACTTCGTGGGTACCTCTGAGGGATGAAAATTCAAGTAATCCTCAGGTTATTAAAAAAAAAACCTTTCATCATGAATTCTGGTGAAAATTCAGTGGGGAAAAGTAAAGAGGAGAGGCAGAAAAGTTGGCTATGACTTCAGAGGATGAAAAATTAAGCCATTTTCTGTAGCTGAAATGAATAAACAGCTGAAGCACTACCCCAAGTTATCGGTCTTAGGAAAAGACATACATGGAGAAAAATTTTCCGGCTTCAGTGACCTGGATTTCCACAAGCTGTGATTGTGGGTGGAGTGAGGAGCACTCTGCGGTTGACTGAGAGTGGACACAGTCTGTTCCCTTGAGGAGATACTTACCACTGCCTGAGGTAGAGTGTAAGCAACACCACCAGCCAATCCAGCTCTCTAGCTTTCTTCACTATGCTTGCTTCTGGCTCCATGTTTTGTATAACAAGTTTTATATGTACTACCAAGCAAACAGACCTTCTCACATGTATTTATGTATTACAAGGATTGCAGATGCTCAGTGCCAGTTCCATTGTCAGTACTGCTAACTTTCTCCCACTGTCACAGACCCAGTCCACAGCCCCTCATTGTACTTCCTGAATGGTCACTTGTAGAGATTTGTCTCTCTGTGCCTAAGGGATTACATGTTTTTCCCAAGGCAAACACCTCCTGTGACCTGCTCTATTAACTCTTATCAGCTTATCATTGCTGCAAATGAGCTGGTTGGATAACGCCAATCAAGGCAGAGACAGAGTAGGGTGGGAGGGGATGGAAAGGCTGAGTTCATTCAGGAACTTAGACTTCATAAGAAAAATGCAGGGTAAAGTCCACAGAAAGTGCCGTGATTGGCACAAGCACTGGGTGCCAGACGTGTTCTGGAACTTGGTCAGAGAGCACTCAGAGAAAATATGGGTCAACTGTCAAGGAACTGACCTGCCTTGACATTTCCCCTTTGGACAGCCTTTCTTCTTTGGGTTAGAAAGGATGTGATGAACATTGCTTTCTGACTGCCTAGTGAGCTTTTTGTTCTGTTCTGAGGAAAATTGTTCTAATGGTTTTGACTTTCTAAAGTGGCTTTGGCCATTTTTCTTTTAAAAAAGAAACATACTACTTAAAATACTGAAAGTCATTGAGGGGAATTTTAATGATCTATACTTGAAAAAGAACCAAAAGGGGAAATGTCAAGGTATCTTTCTAAGAGGTGAAGGTAGGAAAGAAGAAAACAGGCTAGGTCTCTTCACTGAAAGGTGTATTTCTTATTGCTTAGCTCTCAGTTCAAATTAAAGGCAGACAGAGTATGAGGCAGAAGAAGATTTCAGGATATGAGAGGGAGAAATAATCAGAGGGAGAAGCGATGACATCTTCCAGGTGGGCACGTCAGAGTGGACTTGCAATTGCTCTGATATTGATAGGATTTGGTTGAGAGGCCTATCGTCCCACAAAGCTCCTCAGCAGCAGTGCATTTGGTGTTCAAGCCCTAAAGTGTCCTGGACAATTTTGTTATAGAAGTGGCCTTGTTCATTCCTCAGCACCATCCATATTTTCCGCTGCCAGTTAGTGGTGAGCATACTGAAGGAATCAGAGTATAATTCTATAACTGAAATATAATATAAAGCAGAACTAATAGAGTTTAACTAAAATAGAAATGAGAATTAGGACCGCATCTCCTTGCATGTGCACTATCTGGATCGAGGGTACGGTAGACATAATGACATTTTTTATTCTGTTTTCAGTTTAAACCATTCATTCATTCATTCAATCCATAAGTACTCATTGTGTTCCTGGAACAAAGCAGAGCGTTTGTGTAAACGTACACAAACTATATACTCTTTCCTGTTTGGGCACATGTTCTGTTGGAACAAGTAGGTGTTAATTGACTAATCACTCAAGTCTGACAGACTGAGTGCCAGATGTAGTCTGAAACTTGGTCAGAGCTTATCTATATTCCATGAGCTATGAAGAAAAAGTGCTCTATACTCACATATGCTCCTTCAAAGCAAGAGGTAGAGAGCTGAAGCTGTAGCAGTCAGGCCATAGACTGACTGGGCTGGGCTCCTTGGAGACCTGTACATGAAGGCTATTCTTTCTACCATGGAAAGGAAGGAAAATGAAGATGAGCTCAGTCTCTGGAGGCTCGATTGGACAGTAAAAACTTTATGAGACTCAGGGTAATACTCTTTTTCCCAATAACTGCTAGTAATCCTCTTCTGGGGTCACTGCATGTTCAAGTTAAATTGACATGACTTTGGCTCCAAATCTTTGAGGTGAGGGCATTTGCCTTCCTTGAAGGCATTTTCTCCCTTGGAGAAAGATTAACTTTACAAAGACTCCATAGAATTTCAAGTGATATTAAACTGCTTTCCTTTGGGTAGCCATACCATTTAATGTATTGAAATGAGCACTAGTTGTAAAAATTTTAATTAAAATAACAATTAGTGTAATAACCAAAATTTTAAAAACTAATTAAAATAAGAGTGGCTATAAATGCATATTTTAATTCTTCAGTAGGACTTTAAAATGTCTTTAATAAACTCTCAGGAAACTAGATTTTCAATTTTATTGAAAAATGATAAATTCTAAATATTAGTGATGCAGTATTTGCATTCCAAAATTTATATAATCACTTTAATATAAAATTAAGTGACCATCTAGAATTTTTTATTATAAAACAGACATGAGAAATTTGAAGGCTAAAATGTATCAATTCCTTTATGCTCATATTCTCATGGAATTTTAGTACATTATACTTGTAGTATGTATATTTATTTATTTATTTATTTATTTTTTGCTTTTTGAGACAGGGTCTCGCTTTGTAGTTCAGGCTGGCCCTGAGCTCACTGTGGTGCCCAGGCAAGCTGCCACGAACTCAGCTATCCTCTTGTCTCTGCCTCCTGAGTGCTGGGATTACAGGCGTGAGCCACCACGTCCAGCACTGTGGTATGCGGTGCTGACTGTTGGTGGGCGTGTCTCCATGCCCAGCATTATATGTGGTTACCGGGGATCGAACTCAGGTCCTTGCGCTTGTGAGGCAGGCGCCGGAACCACTGAGCTAACCCTCCGGCACTAGTATGTATATTTATAACTAATTGTTACCCTGTTAAATTTTCTCTTTGGACTGTGAAATCTTAACTTTCTCATTTTTTCTGATACTAAAATGCCCTACCTTAGTGCCCGCCATTTTTCCCTGTGTACTTGTCCTTTTGGTACATCACACATTTGCTTACATAAGGTCTGCACACTATTAATGCAATAAAGGAATTTATAACTTATTTTTAAATTGAATTCTTTATTGGTACGTTTTATATACAGCTCACAATCACACTCAACATTGGGGAATTTGTATACAGCTCACAATCACACTCAACATTGGGGAATTTGTACCAGTATATGACACAAATTAATTCTCATTTTTACCCATATCTCTACCCACCTCAAAACCCCCTACCCTCTATATACATGTCCTTTCTTTTTCTTTCCAAATCATATTTATTCTTTCTCCTCATTACTTTTCCCTACCACATTCCCTTTGAATATTTCCTGTTTCACAAAATCTATCCTACATTCTAGCATTCATTTACATCTACAGATTCTCATACCAGAGAAAAGATATGGTATTTACATATCTGGGATCTATTTATTTCACTTGTTACTGTGTCCTCAAGGTGTATGCATTTGCACATAAATGAACGAATCTTGTCATTCTTTATGGCAAAGTAATACTCCATTCTATTAAAAAAAAACCCCACATCTTCTTTATCCAGTCTCCATTTGATGGGCATCTGGGTTGTTTCCAGGATTGGGTTATCACAAACTGAGCTGCTATGAACATGGGTGTACATATATCTTTACAATATGATTCTTTTAATTCCTTTGAGTATATTCCTAGCAAGGGAATAGCAGGGTCAAACGGGACCACTAATCCTTGTTTTCTGAGGAATCTCCACACTGATCTCCACAATGGTTGCACAAATCTACAATCTCACCAACAGTGGAGAAGGTTTCCTTTCTCCCTTAGCCTCTCCAGCATTTATTACTGTTTGATTTTGCAATAGCAACCATTCTTTGGGAGTTAGATGAAATCTCAGTGTTGCTTTCATCTGCATCTCTTGAATGACCAGTGATGTTGAACCTTTCTTCATAAGCTCCTTGGCTGCTTTGACTTCTGCCTCTGAGAAGTGTCTATTCATTTCAAATGCTTTTTGAATTTGGTCTTTAAATTTGGGGGGATTGCTTTTTAAAGCTCTTTACATATTCTAGATAGTAGCCCATTGTCCAACAAACAGCTAGTAAAGAATTTTTCCCATGTTGTTGTTTGTTTTTTAGTGGTGCTAGTGGTTTCTTTTGCTGTGCAGAAGCTTTTTAGTGGGGTGAGATCCTATTTGTTGATTCTTTCTGCTAGTTCTCATGCTATAGAGGTTTTGTTCATAAAGTCTCTGTCTAAGCCAATGTCTCCAAGAGTTCTACCTCACTTGTTTTGCAGCAGGTTTATTGCTTCTGTTTTAATGTTTAGGTCTCTCATCCATTGTGATTTTAGTTTAGTACATGGTGAAAGAGATAGGTCTAGCTTTAGTTGTTGGCAGGTTAAAGCCCAGCACCATTTGTTAAAGAGGCTGTCTTTCCTCCATTGAGGATGTTTAGCTCCTTTGTCAAAGATAAGGTGGCTTAATGTACCTGGAGTTGTTTCTGGATTTTCTAATCTATTTCACTGGTCCTTGGGTCTGTAGTTTGCCATTTTCCATTCCCAAGCCCTTTGGTTTCTTTAGACAGAGTCTCATATAGTCCAGGGGGCCTCACACTCCTGACAGCAATCCTCCTATCTCAGCCTTCCAGATGCTGGGTTCACAGGCATGAGCCACCACACCTGGCCCTGTCATTTTGCCTTTAAGAATAACCTATTTAGCTATCTCTGGTGGCCTATATCTCTAATCCCAGAATTGTAGGTATCTGAGATCCTAGAGTTCAAACCCAGCTTGGGTGAATTATTCATTAAGCAAGACATTATCTCAAAATAAAAAAGAAACTGTGGGGCTTTGGGACTATAGGCCCTTGTAAAGCTTCTGGAGTGAGGCCTAGTCTTGAAAAAAACCAAAACAAAAACAAGTAAGGGTGGGATGCTGCTAAGTGGTGGCCTTTCCTTGTGTCCAAATCCTAGTTGCACCACAGAATGAAAAAGAGGCGTTGATTTGAGGAAGAGGAAGATCACTTGCTTTCTAAGTTGACTAGGAATGTGTATCACCGATTTGAGCTTAATACGGGATCCCATTTCTTTAGTTACCGACTAGGCCAGTGAATTTTGTTTCTGTTGCAACTTTATAAGGAGTTAGATAACCAGTCAGAAAGAGGCCTTGTCTCGTCAGAGAGCTTGTCTATGCTCTGTCCTAGACCCTGTGTTTATCCAGCTCTCCATATCCATTCCCAGCTATGGGAATACATATACATCTGTACTATACCCTAAACATGAAATGGAATCAGAGACATGGGTTCACAGGGAGAACAGACAGATTATTTCCATTTTGTGTTTGTAGTACTAGAGTATCTTTGCCTTTTACTGAAAGAAACCAAAAGAAGTAGTCAGCAAATATGGTTTTGGCAAACACCATCCACTAGTCTTACCGAGGATGTCATCCATCAAAGCCCTCAGTGTCTGTATAATTCCTCTCCAGCTTAAATACTTAAAATACTTTTTTCTCTCTGGGAAACTGGGGTTTTTCTCCTGATGAACAACGTGGGAAAATAAGGTAATTGACAGTATTTCCATTTTTATTTTGAGTCACAAGGGACTCTGAAACAATTTGCAAACTAACTATTACCACTCTGTTTAGTATTTTGGCCAATATGTTTGGGTCCTGTGTTTTTCCTCTGATTTTTTTTTTTTAATCTTTTTTTTTCGGAGACAATGTCTCACTTTGTATGTAGTTCAGGCTGGCCCTGAGCTCACTATGTAGCCCAGGCAAGCCTCGAACTCAGCAATCCTCCTGTCTCTGCCTCCCGAGTGCTGGGATGACAGGTGTGAGCCACCATGCCCGGCACTGTGGTATGTGGTGTTGATGCTGGTGGGCGTGAGTCTCCACACCCAGCACTGGATGTGGTTACCGGGGATCGAACTCAGAACCTTGCGCTTGTGAGGCAGGCGTCAGAACCGCTGAGCTAAATCTCCGGCCCCTTCCTCTGATTATTAACAAGCTATTCTGAATCACATCTCTCTTGTTTTTTTCAAATATTATACTTTATGTTACTTGTTTCTTTTAAGCCAGCTCAGGACCACTGTGATTTAAGGAGGAATATCAGTCAATTAATAAGAAAGCGAGGATAGGAGGTTTTAGTCACTCTAGTAAATCCAGTTTTTGAGCGCCGCTTCCCACAAATGCTCCAGCCCTAGGTGTTTTGGCATCTGCGTGTCAATAAGAGGATGCTGGAAGAAAAAGATATCTTTGAAGTTGGCTTTTTGTGACACCATCCACTGTTACAAGAAGAGGCTCATTGGTCTGTCTAACTTTGAGGATTCTCAGAGCCTTGTTTCACTGACCTGGAAGTAAAGGGATCCACATTTGGAAAAGACTTATCTCCTCTAGGGAAGCAAGATCTACCTTTTATAGTAAACAATCTTGGGAAGTTTTAGGAGTCTTCATTTTCCTGTTTCTCTGAGCAACTTAATTTAAATAATGTGTTTTGTTGGAAGGGAAGATCAGATTTACTTTTGTAATTAAATGAATATATCTTCTAAGATTGCTTAGAATTAGAAGTTATAAACAGGAAGAATGACAATCACAATATATTACCTGATATGACATAACCAAACATATTGCATCCCAGGGCAGCACCCTCTTGATGAGAGTTTTCTGTGCATGACACTTAAATACTCCACCGCAGGTCTCTACTCCACCCCATGTCCAAGGACAGTAATACCAAACAGCAAATAAAAACCAGTATTTTGCCAGGCGTGGTGGCTCATGCCTGTCATCCCAGCACTCAGGAGGCAGAGACAGGAGGATGGCTGAGTTCGAGGCTTGCCTGGGCTACATAGTGAGCTCAGAGCCAGCCTGAACTACAAAGTGTGAAACCCTGTCTCAAAAGAAAAAGGCCAGTATTTTATATAAGACAGAGACTGCAGAGGAAAGGGTACATTTTCAATTTTAGTACCTCAGAAGGTTCTATTTTTCTATGCCTTTTGAACAAGGGACACTGCGTTTTTATTTATACTAGGCCCCGTAAATTATCTAGCTGGTCAGATGAGAGACTTGCAAAAAAAATAGTATCTCTAGCCCTACCCAGATGTGCTACTGTGGTATAAAAGTGTTTCCTAAATTTCATTTGTTGGAAACTTAATCCTCAAGTTCATATATTGGCAGTATTTGGAGTTGGGTCCTTCTGAAGTAATTAAGATTAATTAAAATCATCAGGATGAAGTTTCCATGATAGGACTAGTGGTTTCAGATAAGAAAGAGAGACCTGGGTTGAATTATTTCTGCTCTTTCTTGTCATATATGACTTCTTCCATTTTGTGATATAGCACAAATCTCTGAAATGCAAAGCAGTTACAAGTGCCATGCTCTTGGATTTCGCATCCCCTATAATGGTGAGATGGGCAGACTTTTATTTTTAATAAGTTGCCTGGTCTCTGATGTTTTGTTATAGCAATATAAAACATTTATTAAATGAAGGGCTCATATCCAATATTTCTAGGCAGTACGTTTGTACATTCATGTTTGAGAAACCTGATCTAGATGTGTGCTGTCAAATATGGTGGCCACAGCCAGCTGTGGCTATGGAACACTAGAAATGCAGCCTGTCCAAGTTGTAATTTTCTCTGTCTGCAAAAGACATAACAGATTTTGAAAATAGTACAAAAAATAAGGTAGATGTCATATCAATAATTTTTATATTAATATTGAAAAGACAATTTTAGATCAAATAAACATAATGAAATGTAATTTAGCTGTTTCCTTTTAGTCTTTTCATAAGGATGAACTTTGTATTGTGTAGTGCCTTGCATTTGTGTCTCATATGTGTTACATTATTGGACAGTATGCCCCAGAAACCTTTTTAGATACCTTTTTACTTACTTTTCCATGTATGCTTACCTACCCCTTGTCTCATATTTTTCAGGAACAGATTAAGTAGTTAATATATTAAAGTGGCAAGTTAATTCACTCTGAAATACTAGTGTCCCACCAGGAGTGCAGCATGTTAACATTTCTAGGTGACGCTAAGTTTGAACAGAGCCTGTAATTCTTACTCTATTTCAGTGCTCATGAGGTTAGCTTACTCCAGCATTCCCTGGAGGGCTTGTTAAAATGCAGATCAGATTACTGGATCTTTCCCTCTGTAGTGTCTGATTCAGTCTGTGTGAGGTGTGAGGTGGTCCCCAAAAGTTTCATTTCCAGCAAGTCTTCTGGTGATTCTAGGGCTAGTTTGGGGTCCACAGTATAGGAACAAGTGTTCTCATGGGTCTCAAACCTGGACTCAAATCTAAATTACATGAGTCATTTAAAAAAGATGACCCATGCCTCAGTCCCTCTCCAGAGATTGTAATTTGGTTGGTCTGAGATGGGGTTTAGGTAATGACATTTTCAAAACTCCCCACATGGTCCTATCGTGTGACAGGGAATGAATGACTTAGTTCCTAAGAAGTAATAGGTGGCAATTGCAGGTTATGGGACAAAGTCAGAGTAGAGCTTTTTTTTTCCTTTGGGGGTTGGGGAAAACAAACCACATATTCAATCTTTCCCATGACTTGGCGGGACTTGTAGCTTGATTTGTTCCATTTTAATTTTATCAGCCATGAAGCAAAGGTTCAAGGAGACCCAGTGATTTGTCCTCACTGCGCATGAAGATAAAGAAGCTCAGAGCTTCCTCTTCTTCTCCTCACAGCCTCCCCAGTAGACCCCTGAGGCACACAAAGATCAAGCCCTGGCTGTTTCTGATTTTTGTCTTATGCTGCCCTGTGTGTTTTGCACTTTCCTGGTAACTATGCTGTGCAAAAGTACTTGATTCACTTGGGAAATGTGGCGTCCATCAAAACTGCCATTTTCACTTGCAAGTCCGGTATGTTTATCAAGAAGATGCATTTCAAAAGTAATTTTATCTCTTGTGTTTGCCTTCAAGCACGGAGAAGCGTGAATATGAATTCAGTTCAGTGATGAATCACAGCTTAGCTCAGCCCTGGGTTTGACTGACTCACCCTGTCTGTGACTCATGTATTGTTGGATTTGTACTGTTTGTAGATAGATGGTCATGACTTGTAGAAATGCTTTTCTTAATTTTTGAAAACCATTGTCTGCAGCTTACAAAAATTAAAGAGGTAATTCAAATGGTACTAATGCGTGTGTCAATGCACTAAGACTTTAGCAGAGAGTAATACTATTACTCCTAAGGTGTACCTAGGATCGACCTGGCTTTTCACCTGGACCACATCAGTAACAAGTGTTTCATGTCAACACGCATGGTGGATGTGCATGATTACTCATCCATCTCAACCATATGCTTCCTAAGCTGGACAGGTTTGAATGACTTATTTTTCTCTGCTTGTGTAGCCACAGTTACCACTGATAAAGATTACCAAGGTGATTGTGAAGTTTAAGAATTTAAGTGATTTTTGGTTCAAATTTCCTAAGCTTGGTTTTTGAGTTTTGTTCTTGATAATGAGGGTTATACCAGTTTTCAATATTTAAGGAAATCTTTATTATTTTCTGCATAGATTTTCTTTGCATTATTATATCATTTTCTTCATAGCATTTTCTTTGTAGCCAAGTGCCATGCTTCTTGAGTTCTAAATTTCACATCACATCAGTATATTGCCTACAGTTCTTTCTAGCAGAGATGATCCAGAAACACTTGTGAGTTGCAAAGTTGCCCACAACTTTGACCTTTAGAACAATGACTATCTTTCACATTGATGAGTACTTGCTACATTTTGAAAAGGAACCAAAATGGTAATTTGTTAGATGGTAGAAATAAGTCACTTAAATCAAAGTATCCAAAGTTTTATGCTGATAATTTTAGCAACATTTATACAAGAGCAGAAATCAATATTCTCTTCTTGACGCAACCCATGAAAAAAGATATTTTAAAATACTTGATCTTTCCAAATATCAGTGATGCTGAAGAAACTAAGTTGATCTGCCTAATGAAGTTACACACCTAATGAAGTTACACCCAGGCAAATCCTGGCACACTCTGGCCTCTTCACTGGACACAGGGAGAGGGTTGGGTCAACCTCACTGAAACATCATGAACTGTACTCATTTTCAGAAACAGGTGTACTGGTTATCCAAAGAAGAGAATGGATCATTAAATGCCCCAAATGCAACAGATATTCACTATTTGGCCATTTTCTAATCTATCAGTTTAGTAACAAATCTGTCATGTCTCTTTAGGTACCTTCTTTGTAGGTATTTGGGTGTGTGTGCATGCAAGGTTTTGTTTTATTTTACATTTATGATTGTCTTTCTTAAGAGAAGTATATTTTTCCCAGTTTTGGCTGGGAAATATATTTACCTAGGTCCTAGTTCCACTTATACCCAACATTTGTCATCGGTCCTCCTTTGGAAGCTCTGCGCTGTAAACAAACTATTTCATATCTCTTTGGGAAAAAAAGAAGGGAAAGTACAATGTGCGAAGGAGAGATAAATTCTTTGTTGGTTTTATGACACTACCTTAAAAAATCTTAAATATAGCCAAGTTGTCCTCTACTCCTGCAAAAATTTTGAATATGAACTCTTTTTTAATAACCAAAAGATATGTGATCTCACTGAATATTATATAATTATTTTATTTGGCTCCAAGACATTGTGAGACTCTAAGGAAGATATAGTATGTAGGGGGAGCCTGCGTTTATTGTGGTGGCACCATATAAACTCCTGAGTAATGGAGACAGGGAAGTGAGGACAAAGAGTGGGGGTGATAACTGGAACTCCCGGAAACATCTTGCTTGTCGGAAAGGGAGCTGCTTTGTCAGGCTGGAAATGGCAGACATAAAATGAGATTATAGTCAGAGACCAGAGAAAAACCATAGTTTTGCCTTGAAGTAAAATACAGTAATAGAATCTCTGACTGAAAATTCAAATTAAACTTCACTGAGCTCACATATAAATGAGGGGAAACACCAGGCCCAAATGAGTATCCTAGATGTGTTTTATTAACCTTGAAAAGAAACATTTGTGCAGTATTAAAAATGAGAGTGATGGCCATGAGTAAGCAATGTGCCCATGGGGCAGTGACAGAAGAATTCAAGGCAATAGGAACACGTAGGAAGGATGCAGAGGGTTACAGCACAATGCTGTACTTGTTTGTGACAGTGGTAGAAGAATGCCCATGTCACTTGCTCTGCTTCTACAGTGAAGCCAAGGCAGTTAGATACTTTGGATTTGAAATCAGTTTTCGGATATGCAAGTATTTTTCAAATAACCATGTCTGACTAGTCCTTATTTTTTGTTGACATAAAATAAAAGAAAGAATTCAGGACTTGAAAAAAAAGTCTTGGCTATACCACTTTACTAGACAGTAGAACCATTTTGTTTGGCCATAACCTTGGTTTGTCTATAAGCTACTCTTTCAGAATGCGAGAAAAACTGAAATCACCAGTATTCCTGACTCTCAGCTGTCTACCTTGAGTGTTAGCTAATCTCAAGGAACAGGTTTCACTAGACAGTCAAAGCAGGATATTTCTGAAGAGTTCTTTTAAGAAGGTAGCCAGAAGAAAAAAAAGTATTCATGTTTCTTCAACACAGTTATTCAGCATCCATACTTATGGGTTCCTGGGCACAATCAGAGCAGTCAGCTAAACTGATGAATCATTTTGTCTGTTGGGAGATTAGAAATTAAACAATCAGATACAAGGACATTGTAGTTCTAAACTAATAAGTAAAGAACAGGGTAAAATCAAACAGGAAAGCCAATGGCACCTAATTTTGGCTGGGTCATCAAAATAGCCCTCTGATGCTTGAAATGAGACTTTGAAATTTAGCTTGGAAAATGGTTGAGGAAGTATGTCCTTGCGTGGGTAGAATGGGCAAATGTGTTAAGCAGAGAAAAGGAGAAAGGCATTGAAAGAATCCAAGCAGCCCTGGGAAAGCAGCCTTAGAAAGCCTGGAGAAACCCCCCTATATTTGGACAAGCAGAAGCAGCCAACAGGCTCACCTTATGTGAGGCTCTTGTGCTGTAGGGCATGCTGTCTATACTATATAACCCATCATCCTATAATTTGGTGGCTTAAAGGATCGATCATTTATTTGGTCATGATTTTTAGGTCAGCAGCTTGGGCTGAGTTGAGCTGCACAATTTTCCGCTGTTCTCACCTGGGCTCACTCCTATAGCTACAATCAGCTGCTGCCCATAAGAACCAGTGGTCTGAGATGGCCTCACTCATGTTTCTGGTAGCTGGCACTCTCCATGTACCAGGCCCTGTCTCCAGATAGCCTCATATCCCTTCTGGGCTAGTCTGACTTTCTTAACATGGCCACTTGCGGGCAGCAAAGGGAAAACCGCAGGTTGCAAAGTTTCTTGAGGCCTTCCTTGGAAGTTACACAATGTCCAAGGCCAGGCGAGATCCACCATCTGGGGGGAATAAGTTACATTATACTGGTAGAGGGAGCCAGAAGTTTGGCTATTTTTAATCCCTTAGATTACATGCATTTTAATCCCATAAAGTGCAAAGAAAAGCAATTAAAAACCTTTAAATAATGGAATGATAATACTGGGCTTATAGGTGATGTGACCTTTTCCTTTCCATTCTACTTCTAATTTTTTGAGTTTCAAAGTACTAGAGGAAATAGAAAGGACTCATGGAGCAAGTCATATTATTGAGAGACTCTCAGACATTTTAAAATAAGGTCATCCTGAAGGGAGAACCACAAAAATCTAGATGCTTATAGATAATTTGCTGCAGAGCCTTGAATTCCCTACCTCTGAGACATCAACAGGAATTATGCTGGGCAATATTAGAGGTCCTGGGTAGAGCTATGGGGGTCTCAGTAGTAAGCTGTGTGCTGAAGAAGAAAGCTGTGTGGTAGCACCTCAGCTGATGCAGGACACACTCGGTGCAAACATGCCCCAGCCTTACTTCTAAATCGTTAAGCAGAATTAAATGCACCTGCAGAGGAAAGGGATAGGACATTCCTAAATTTGAAGGATAGATTGTAATTTAAAGTATAAATTCTATTATATAGAAAATCTACTTATTGGATACACATATATTTGTGACTAAAAATGGAATCCACTACCCATAGAAGATAAATATAACATGCTTACAGGAAAGTATACAAATAAGTCATGGAATAAAATAAATGAATGTTGCAGTGTGAGTGTCCTTACATTACTTGTCTCAGAGCAGGAAATAGAATTAAAAGGTTCTCAACTCACTGCCCCTGTTCCCATGAGACATCTCTCACTTTGCTTCCACTGTCATAGATTACTTTTGCCTATTTTTCAATTTATATAATACACTCATAATAGCATTTCCTCTTCTATGTTTGGTTTATTTCACTCAACATCATGTTTGTGAGATTTCTCTATACTGTTGAGTTCAGTATATCTTCATTACTGTATCATATTCTCTTGTGTAAATATAAAATATTTTCTTTAACCATTCCCTTTGTGTTGTTGATGGGTATTTGGTTGTTTCCAATTTGGGGTGACTATGAAAGTGTGTTGTGTGCATTTTATATGTTGTTGGACAAGTACACATATACATTTCTCCTGTTTGTATACCTAGGAGAGCAATTACTGGTTTCAGTGTATGTGCACAGTCAGCTTCAATAGACAGATCCAGTGATTTTCAAGTGCTTATGATGGCTTATTCTCCTACGAGCAACTAAGAGAATATTGAGAATATAATTTTTCCCATATTTATTAACATTTGATATTGTCGGACCTGTAAATTTTATTTAAGCATGTTTTTATTGTGTTTTTAATTTTTATTTCCTTGATGTAGTTGTCTTTTCATGTATTCATAGTCTATTTTATTCTGTAGAGTATTTGTTCAAGTGTTTTGCTCATTTTTCTACTTAGCTCTGCTCTTTTTCTTATGGATTTTTAGGAACTCTTTATGATTTTGGATACAAGACACCGCCCCCCCCATGCATACACGTATCTATTTACTTGCTTTTTCCACAATTTTAATGGTGTTATTGTAAGAAGAGCTCTTCTTTTATTGTATTTCAGTCTAACTCTCTTTTTATCATTAATGCTTCATACATCTTCAAGATTGTCATGGATATTCCTGGCTCTTTGCATCTTTATATACATTTGTCAGTAAACTTGTTAATTTCCAGAAAAACACTGTACTGGTGTTGGGGTTATATTGAGTTCAAGTTTTAGAAAAGCCAGAGTAAAATCTTCTCTCTTAGGAAGCCATCTTTAAATTTAGACCCTAAGGATTAGAAGGGGCTAGTGTGTAAGAGTGTGAGAGTTACTCAGGTTGAGAATGTTCTAGGGTGAAGAAAACATTATATGTAAATACCTAATGAGTAAAATCTTAGCAAAGTCAAGAAATGAGAAGGTGGCCTGTATAGCAGGAACAAAAAGATGGAGGTGAGGCTGCTGACTAAGTCAGAACTCAGACCCTTGTGCTCTGAAGGGCACAGTGAAGGGTTTAAATAAGCAGACACTCAGAGAGGTTGCTTTTCTTTACCTGTCTGCCATTTCTTTTTTGAGAAATAAGATTTTACTTTGGCTTTTATTCAACCTCATTTTTAAACAGGCAATTTAACTTGAAAAGTACTCAGAAATCTACCTAGCTATAATTTAATTCTCTGACTAAAAAGGTACAATATTCACTCTATTGGGTTCTTTGATTCAAACTTGGGCTGAGTACATCTGTAGGCTCTTTCTGAACCCATGCAACTCCCACAAAACTTCTCTGTACAGAGATTAGCACATTAAAACATTTCTTTGGAAATTAGTGAAAGTCCTGCTCTGACTAGTATATGCTTACTTTGCATCTTCTTTCATTCTTTATTCAAGGGAAGAGTCACAAAAGAGATGAGTCAAGCATACATGCGGGAGTGTGAGTCTGTCCCACTCTTCTCCAGCAGCCATGGAAACACTTGTCACTAAGCACTCTTATCAAAAGGTCTTTTGTGATTTTGCAACCAAACCTACACAGTGACTATATGCTTTTGATTGCTTCCAGGAATCTTTGCTATTCTCCGGGAAAATGCAACTGCTTTAGCAATTGCAGCACCCCTTCAAGTGTAAAACGTCACCATGCAGGTTCAAGCTGTTACATTCAAGTCAGATGGGGCAAACTTGACTGTGGGGCTTCATGTCAGAGTGGTTGTACATGATTCCAGCAAATAAATCCTTGACATTTTGTTTGTACAGCATTAAAAAATACAGTTTAACAGTTGAGTGCCACAATGGATGTTTCACTGTTAGATCCTTCTGCTGATGCTAAGATAACTAATGCTGAAAAATGAATATCAAGGGCCTTTTCTATTCCAGAGGGAAGAGGGACAGGGTCCTCATAAAGAAAATAATAAAGGCATAGAAAGAGAAAATAGAATAATATATGATAAAGAGAATTTACTGTGCACAGTGACTTACATAGTTTCATTTCTTACTTTTCCCAGATGTTTTTGGCCTTGGTACCCTTTGTCTCCAGCTATGGTTTGAAAAACTTTTGTCACCTGAAGTCAGTGACTTAACAGGCCAGGGTCACTTTTCTTGTTGACCTACACTTGAGACTCCTGTTAATGACCAGTCTGGTTTTTGAAGGTGGGGCCATGTTCTCCAAATACTCAGTTATAGTCTAGGCTTTGTAAGAAATGGGACAGACACCTGAGATGGATGTGTTTTTTCTCACTTGACTTCCAAATGTGCTCATGCCAAGAGCCCCTGCAACCCATCTTCCATAAGTCCCTTTTAGTGGTGGTGCTGGTACATCCTGCCTAGGTGTCATGGACATGTGATTTGGGGGCAGACTTAACTTGTCCCAGTGGAACGATATGGCAGTTTTAGCTTTCCCTTAGCCCTAGACTTATGAAGTTCTATTTCTCTTCCCAATTCACATCCAACTATGCTGAGAGCTTCTGTTTTCCATAAAAACAGGAAAGCCTATGTAAAGAGACAACTTTGGCCAGTTTCAGCTAAATATAGAGGGAATTAAGTAAACTAGACAAAAGTCTGGAATCCTGTGTTAGGACTAGAACAAAAAAATGCCATTACCTGCCAAGCAAAGATTATTTCTTGGACACTGTTCATCAAGAAAGAGGAACAATATATTTAGAGCTATAATTTACCACTGCAAATAATATGCAATAAAGAGTGCAAGATACACTAATGTGTAAAAAAAAGAAACTTTTTAAAATTTTCTAGAACCAATTTAATTTTGGTTTAAATCTTTCCTCTATAGTAAAGGAGAGAAAGCACATAAAATAGCCAATTGAGACTGGTCTTTAAAATTATCTTTTAAATGACTGTTTTCTAATTTAGCTAAATAGTCAAATCAAATTTAGACTGCAAACTTTCTGCACACCCTTTTCCTGAAAATAGCGTTGAGGATAGGAAATCTATCTTCATAATCCAGAAGAGTGCCAGTTTTTTGTATCAGTTTTTGTGATGACCCCAAGGTCTTTCCTGAGTTTGAGAAGTTTCTGTTGGCTGACCTATTGAAATTTCCAACTGTTAAACTGTTGATCTATTGTCATGAAATGTTCTATGCTTTATGATCCTCTTAATATTTTTCACATCCCAAACTTTCTTTAACTTGATTCCATACTGGGTTTCTCTTATGCTTGTGTTATCTTAAGAGCCTCAGTCATATTTTATTATCCTGCCTTTGATTTGGGTCAAATGACTATCTTCAGTGATTGGCAGAAGACCAACTTTGGTACACCCCAGTGGATTTGGCCTTTTTGGGGGAGGAATGTCAAAGGATGCTGTGGAACTCTCCATTTTTATGAGTGTAATAAATCAGAAGCAATAATACAGCTGTAGGTATTATGCTAAGTAAATACAAAGTACTGGAATGGTATTGCTTGCTCATTTGATTCTCTGATTTGGAACTCATAGGAGATAAAAGAATCTTAGGGAATAATAATAGATTATATTGGACATTGTCAAGTGGAAACTAAATTCTACTCCTGTAGTAATCATCTTATTATGGCAAAATAATGTTCTAAAATATATTCTCTATGTAGTTACTGGTAGAGTTAATATTTCTTTTTTTTACTTGGATAAATACATTGAATTCATTTGTTCGTAGCTAGCCTAGTAAGAAGTATGCCTTTATTATCTTGACTCCAAGTAAGATCAGTTTGAGTATTTTGGGACACATTTTGGTTTGGGAGATGTTGATGGTCTCACAGTCTCCTAGGACCTCATTTGGATTTGCTCCACTGATGACTTCTTTATGATAAGACTGAAAACCAGTAAATGACTGGTGTCAAGATGCATATAGGACATATTGATATAGGATATAATTGAGAGGGTGAGAGACAAACCTCAGAAAAAAAATCCAAGAGCCTGATGCTTTCAGTATCCCAGTTGTAAAATTCATAATTACAAATCACCACACCAGTGAGTTCTTTGTGGCTAGAAGATGCATGATGGTGTGGGCTGCTCTGACCCAGTGAGCTATTTCGAGTGTCTGAACTTAGTAGTAGCAACAGTAGCAAATATGTGAGGGTCTTTTGATCCCTTCCATCTGACAGCACACCTCAGAGAAAGCAGCCAGCCGCTGGGCGGGAATTTACCCTGGTGGGAAGCCAACCTTGGCAGACCTTTCATTATGGAAGGGCTATCAAGACATCCTTATGATAACTGGTGGTTCTTCTGAGTTTGAATTTGCATCCCAGGTTTCTGCTCTGGGTTTATAACATGCTTCCTATATGTTCTTGTGTCCATAGAATATTGGTATTGGCCTAGGGACACACTTGATAGAAAAAGATATATAGGTGTTCTTCAGTTTCAGTGATCCTATACACCCATCTCTTCAAGTACCTGGCTTTATAGAACAATGGAAAGGCCTGCTAAACATCAGCTGGTTTACGTAACCCTGCAGAGCTAGTGTTTGTCTTGCTGGATGGAACATATATTATGAATCAACAATCAGATGGCACTATTTTTGTTTTAGAGCCAGAAAACATAGGTGTGTATTCAAAGGATATAAACTGAAGTTGATGGCTTACATGAGGCTTTTAATTAGCTGGCAAAAGACTTCCAGCTAATTTCTGAAACTCTGAGCTCAGCTGATTTAGAGATTTCAGATCCTAAGGGAAACAGATGTATATCCACCAAGAAACAGCAGTATTTCCCC
>PVIC010020262.1:0-29710 GCA_004025085.1 Thryonomys swinderianus | reverse complement strand
TGCCTCGCAAGCGTAAGGACCTGAGTTCGATCCCCGGTTACCACATATAATGCTGGGCGTGGTGGCTCACGCCTGTAATCCCAGCACTCGGGAGGCAGAGACAGGAGGATTGCTGAGTTCGCGGCGGCTTGCCTGGGCACCATAGTGAGCTCAGGGCCAGCCTGAACTACAGAGCAAGACCCTGTCTCCAAAAAAGCAATCAATCAATCAATCAATCAATCAATCAATCAATCAATCAATAAATAAAATAAAAATAAAAATAAAAAAATAAACAAATGTGGGTGGGAGATTTAGGTCAGTGGTTCCAGTGTCTGCCTTGCAAGCACAAGGTCCCTGGTTCAATCCAGTACCACATACCACAGAACCAGATGGGTAAATCACACCCACAAGCAATCAGTATCACACACTACAATGATGGGTGTGGTGGCTCATGCCTGAATTGCAGCACTTGGGGAGGCAGAAGCAGGAGGATTACTGTGAGTTCAAGGCTTGCCTGCGCTACATAGTGAGCTTGAGGTCATGCTGAACTACACCATGAGACCCTGTCTCAAAAATAAGTTAAGTAAGTAAATAAATAAATAAAAAGAAAAGCAAAAAGGGGCAAGAACGACATCATAAGTGTTTGAAGAAAAGTATTTTGAGGGGATTAACTTCAATGTGTCCTATATTGTAATAAATCTTCAAAAATTTCAATATTCACCTTTATTTTAATCATATTTCATGTGTTTATTGTGGAAAAATTAGGAAATACTGAAAATAAAACTGTTCTTTAATAGAAAAAAAAGCCCCATGGAATGTGCCCTTGCGTTCCTCATAATCCTATAGTCTAGAGGAGGCCTGGGGTTGTACCCTATGGTTTTCCCTTAAATTTCCCTGACCTATGGTACCAGAAAAGGGATACGAACAAGTGTTCCACACAGTTGAAAACATTCTTGAGGGCTTCATGGTGGCCTCTGGATGCCTGAGAATCAACAACTCCAGTGAGACTGGGCTAAAGGCACCCGCTGTGGGTACCCAGATAGGGGACAGTGTGGGCCACAAGGCCTGCCAAGTAGCACTCGGGCCTTCTGCAGGACTTTAGCACAGGTGGTGCCCTGCCTAACAGGGTGTCCTGGGTGTCCTTCTCCAACCCACACTCAGCAGAGCGGAGACAGCGGAGTTGATGCTAACCACACTTCAGTATAGTCAAATGGTGAAACCTACTATATCTGCAAGCAGAGTCTGTCTCACTTCTTGTCATACCTGAGAAGCTTTCTGTAAGGGAAGCCATGGCTACAATAGGCAGAATCAGCTTCTCTACCTCAGCCACTTCCAAATCTGACACTCCAACACCTCAGTGACCCGGCCAACACACCCACTTCAGTAACTTCAACCCAGCTCTATCCAACATTCACTTAAACTTCAACCCAAGCCTGCCCATACTCACCCCAGAGACCTCAACCCAGCCTTGCCAACATCTACCTCAGTAACTTCAACTTGGCCTTGCCCACCACCACCCTCAGTGACCTTAATCCAACACCCCTTGCACCCTCCTCAGTGACTTCAATTCAGCCCCAACTTCCACCTCACTGACTCCATCTGACTCCATTGATACCTCAGTGATTTCAATCCAACCCTGCCAATACCTACTTCCTTGACTTTAATCCAACTCCCCACACAGGTTTTTCTTCCCCTGGGCCTCCTAACATTGGCAAAATGCTGCGGTATCTATGAGTGGCAGGAAGAGGGGCAGGTTGGGCCTCTGAACATCATGCACAGAGCCAGGTAGCCATAGGCACAGGGTCCTGCCTGGAGCAGAGTCACCCGAGGCCAGAACCTGTCACCTTTCTCTGAAAGTAACCAGACTCTAGACTAAGCATTACCTGTACCTGCCCCAACCTGCTCCTGGCCGAGGACACTGCATCACAGTGAGACAGAGCCCAGGCACATCCCTTGCACTGAAGCTGTACTGGGTCTACCTCAGTCTGTTTATGACTTCCCTCCCTTCTAGCCTTAGCATGAAAGGCATTATCAGAAAGCATGCTGCAGGCCCAGGGAACAAAGAACAAATGTACCCTCCATGCCAGCACACAAACCTTATATGTATCTATACAACACCCATGCATATATAGCACTCCTCCACAGGCAGAAGAAGCACACACATCCTGCCCTGTGCTGCTGCCACACAGAGCCCACCTTCAATACCTCTACTCCACAGACTCATGACTTGTGAGCTAGTCCTGGGCACCTCAATTACCTGGGCCTGGTAATACCGAGGGGTTATGTGCAGACACGGGGAAAGACATCTGTGGTGAACAAGCTGCATTCCACCAGCTGTGGTGGTTGTGCTACGCTGAGGGGACACTCTGAAATACCATGTGTACAGGCCAGGAGCTGTAGCTATGAGGACCTAGTCACCACGTGGCACAGGTGACTTGGGAGGAAAGGCTGTCACAAACAGAGGGAGCCATGGGAGGATGCGTTGTGAAAATGCAGATGGGATATTAGGGGAAATCTGATATTTAGATATAAAAACACCCTGAAAAAGGAATAAAGCAACTCAGAAACAATCAGGAGAGCTGGGCATGGTGGTGCACACCTGTCATCCCAGCACTTGGGAGGCTAAGGCAGGAGGACTGCTGTGAGTTTAAGGCCAGCCTGAGCTATGTAGTGAGTTTGAGGCCAGTCTGGACTACATAGCACGACCCTGTCTCAAAAAATGCCCCTCCCCAGAAAGGAACCCTTCTCCACTGTTGATGGGATTGCAGACTTGGCAACCATTGTGGAGATCTGTGTGATTTCTCAGAAAACTAGGACTAGAGGTCCCATTTGATCCTGCTATCCCCCTGCTAGGAATATACCCAAAGGAATTTTAAAAATCACATTGGAAAGACAGATGTACACCCTTGTTCATAGCAGCTCATTTCGTGATAGCCCAATCTTGGAAACAATCCAAATGCCCATCAACTGGAGACTGGATAAAGAAAATGTGTTTTTTTTTTTATAAAATGGAGTATTATTCTGCCACAAGGAATGACAAGATCAATTCATTTATGTGCAAATGGAGACACCTGGAGGATATACTAATAAGTGAAATAAATAGATCACAGATAGGCAAATACCGGATCTTCTCTTTGATATGAATACCTGTAGATGCAAATGAGCTCTAGAAAGTATGACAGTTGTTTTTTTTTTTTTTTTAAGACAGGGTCTCGCTTTGTAGTTCAGGCTGGCCCTGAGCTCACTATGTAGTCCAGGCAAGCCTTGAACTCAGCAATCCTCCTGTCTCTGCCTCCAAGTGCTGGGATAACAGGCATGAGCCACCACACCCAGCACTGTGGTATGTGGTATTGATTGCTGGTGGGCGTGAGTCTTCACGCCCAGTATTGTATGTGGTTACCGGGATTGAACTCAGGACCTTGTGCATCCGAGGCAGGCGCTGGAACCACTGAGCTAACCTTCCGGCCCTAGTATGACAGTTTTTAAAGAATGGGAAATTTCCATAGGAAATTTGGTGTGGGAATGTAATGAGGGGAAGGAATAAATATGATTCAGAAAGAAAATAAAAGAGTATGTATAAAGCAGGTGGGGAGGTGTGGGTGGGTAGGGATATGGGTAAAAATGAGAATTAACTTGTGTCATATACTGGTACAGATTCCCCAATGTTATGTGTGATTGTGAGATTTATATAAATTGTACCAATAAAGAATTCAATAAAAAAAAGAACTCAAACTCATAAAATGGAGTATTATTCTGCCATAAAGAATAAGATTCATTCATTTATGTGCAAATGGGTACACCTGGAGGACACACTAGTAAGTGAAATAAATAGATCACAGACAAATAACGGATCTCCTCTTTGGTATGAGTACCTGCAGATGTAAATGAGCTCTAGAAAGTATGACAGTTTTTAAAGAATGGGAAATTTCCAAAGGAAATTTGGTGTGGGAATATAATGAAGGGAAGGAATAAATATAATTCTGAAAGAAAATAAAAGAGCATGTATGTAAGGGGTGGGGAGGTGTGGGTGGGTGGGGGTGTGGGTAAGAATGAGAATTGACTTGTATCATATACTGGTAAATTCCCCAATGTTAAAAAAAAAAAAAAAAAAAAAGACAGCAAAGAGGACTACTGGTCTTACCTGTGCGCCCCTGGAGTAAGACCTGAAAATGGTGCAGAACCTGCCCTGGCCCGACGTGTCCCTGAAACATAATGAGGAAGGTCAGGAGGAACCATAGCCACAGGACCCTCCAGGGTACAAATCTGGTCCTTGTGTGAGACACTTACAACCCACCTTCTCTCACTTTGCAGCTCCCCAAAACGTGCTGGGAGGCCCAGGAGACAGTGACACAGATAGGCTGTGACAGATGGACACTGCCCAATGTACAGATCGTGCCAGAATAGCACCTTTATATCACCTAGAAAGGCAGCAAAGGGGGCCAGCCCTCATCCTTCTGGTCAAGTGAGTCTCCACTGGGCCTTTCTGGGACACTATCTGGACAATTTCAACCCTGTGTATTCTTATCTTGACTCTGAAGTTCTTGGATATAGTCTTTAAGGTGAAGTCCATAAAAGGTTGTGGAGAAGGGATGTGGCCACTGTGGAAACAAGACTTTTACAGGCAAAAAGCGAAGGGGGTTCTACTAGAACTAAATGTCCTGGACTTTTGTTTTTCCCATGATGGAGCAAAATCTTACTCAAACGTGTTGTTTAAGTGGCTACTGCAAGTAAGAGGCAAGTTGGGCACCTTCCTGCTTTCTCACTTGGCTTCTCTTGTCGTCATCTGATCACCTGACTCACCAGAGCTCCAGCTTGACACGTCGGCCGTCTAGCAAGATGGTGGTCGTCTTGTAATCAATTCCTAGGAAGAAGCAGGGAAGAAGCGACCTTTAGCAACTCTTCACCCAAATCCTCACACAAGTCTGCTGCTAAGTGGAGAAAAGCTCCCCACATGACCTGCTGGGGAGCAGCTTGCTCACTTCCCTGGGCTGTGGCATTCTCAAGAACCCAATTCAGCACATGGCAACCATGGGGTCAGAACAGGATCAGGTCAGGGTCAGCTGCAAGTTACCTGTGGCACCGTCTCCAGCCTCTCTTGGGGCTTTGAACATTCCTAGGAAAGGATACCGAACGTTCTGACCTATTCTGAACCACAGCATATGGATTCTGAAGCTGAACTGGGAGATGATGTATCTCCCAGTTCTCAGGTTCACCATAGCCTCCTGGGGCTGGCAACTAAGTGTGCATGGAGCACTGTCAAGGGTAAAGCAATCTTTTATTTATTTACTTATTTTAACTGTATTTGGATACAGTGTCTCACTATGCAGTTCAGGGACACCTCACTTTCCAGCAATCTTCCTGGCTCAGCCTCCCAAGCACTGGGATGACAGACCTGCCAAGCAGACGCAGTGCTACTGGGCTACCCCCCCTACCCAGGATAAAGTAATCTTTTTTTTTTTTTTTTCCTTTTGAGACAGGGTCTTGCTTTGTAGTTCAGGATGGCTCTGAGCTCACTATGTAGTCCAGGCAAGCCTGGAACTCAGCAATCCTCCTGTCTCTGCCTCCCAAGTGCTGGGATTACAAGCGTGAGCCACCTGGCCTGGCAAGTAATCTTTTAAAATGCTGTATTTCTGGAGAGCTTTCCAGAGAACCTATGCTTACTATATCTTGAAGGTTAGTTTTTATGTTTTTATGGGAAAAAGTCAGTTGAGGAGACATTGGTGGCGGCAGGCAGCATTGGGCACTTAGCTTACAAGCAAAATCAGAGCCTTTCCAAAAGCACCTTCCTGTAGTACTCAGTTGGCATTCTCACTCAAGCCTTAAAAACATCAAGTTCAGGCCGGAGGGTTAGCTCAGTGGTTCCAGTACCTGCCTCACAAGCGCAAGGTCCTGAGTTCGATCCCTGGAAACCACATATAATGCTGGGCGTGGAGACTCACGCCCACCAGCAATCAATACCACATACCACAGTGCCGGGCGTGGTGGCTCACGCCTATAATCCCAGCACTTGGGAGGCAGAGACAGGAGGATTGCTGAGTTCGAAACTTGCCTGGGCTACATAGTGAGCTCAGAGCCAGCTCGAACTACAAAGCGAGACCCTGTCTAAAAACAAACAAACAAAAAAACATCAAGTTCTCCCCCCACCACCACCACCAGTACTATTCGGTATTGAATCCAGGGTGCTCGCTTCGGCAGCACATATACTAAAATCGGTATTGAATCCAGGGCCTCTATACTGAGCTACATTCCCAGTCTTTTTATTTTGAGACAGGATCTCACTAAGTCACTAAGTTGCCCAAGCTGGGGCTCAAACCAAAACCCATGTAGCCACTTTATATCTAGGGGACAGACAAATTCCTGGCTGAGGCTCTTCCAGAACTTTGGGATTACAGGTGTGGGCCACCATGCTTAGCTAAATTCTCACCTTTAATTACGATTGCTCCATAGGAGCTTAGAAATGGACAGTTTTTAAGCACAGGTATCATTCTCACATGAAGAGTATATATGTCTGTGTGTTTCTATATGTATATGTGTGTATGTGTGTGTTTGTATGTGTAGAACCCACCCTACAGGATGACCACACAGCATCAGGAGTAGCTCCTTTTGGGCTACCTGGCTATCCATCTGCCTGGCCTATTAACTGTACATCCAAATCCGTTTCTCATACATCAAAGGACAGTATTGACAGAGAAAAAAGGTAACCCACAGAATGAAGGAAATATTTACAAGTAACATATCTTATAAGGGTCCACAAATTCTTTAGAGAACTTCAACTCAACAAAAAAAACAGCCTTATTAGAAATGGCTGAGGCCTTGAACTAAAATTTCCTCAAAGACACATCAATGATAATAAGCACAAAAAAAAATATTGAGCATTGCCAGCCACAGGAAACATGAATCAAAACCCCATGCAGCCACTCCTCAGCAAGGGGGACAGGTAGTTTCAGACCAAGAGGTGGCCGACACAACAGGATGTGGAGAAATGGGATCTACACTGCCGAAGCCTACAAATGCCAGCCGCACGACCATGCAAATGTCCATGGCGTCACTGAGTTGTGCACCTGAACACAACTGAGATATTAGATCTTTTTTTTTGAGAATACGTCTCAGTGTGTAGGGCAGGCAGGCTTTGAACTAACTATGTAGCCCAGTCTGGCCTCAAACTTGTGATCCTGCTGCCTCAGCCTCTCCCAAGTACCAAGACTACAGATGACCCATCTCACCTAGTAAGACTTAAGATCTAATGCTAAGTGTATTCACATAAAAAGTAAGGGCATTTCGTGTACTCCCTCAGGGAGAGTCAGTGCCCAGGCCTAGCCCTAGCTCTCCCGTGCTCTCTTCCCAGCTCTCTTGCTTTTCTGATTCCTGGAATTCTGTCCAATAGGCATCTCAGTGCTGGCAGCCACAGTTCCTACAGCCCTGTGAGGACGCTGCTGCAAACTGTGATTTCAGTGTTTCTCCTTGAGACTAGGGTTACTTCCATGAGACGATCTTACAGGACAACCTTGATAGTGCTGTGGGACTCTCCCAAACTTACACTTAGGAAAGGTACTGCTCTGCTACCAAGTTACCCCTAGATGGTGCTATGCTCCCATGCCTGGCTGGAAGCTGCAGCTGCTGTAGCAGTACCCCAGGTGCCTGGGAAAAGCATAGACAGATATTGTTGACACAGATCTAGGGTATAAAGACTCATGCCAATGCCTTAGCCTATGACCATCACTGGAAGGAACCATCATCCTCGAAAAGGCTCTGAGGCCATCCCTAGCACTGACTCAGCTGTCCAGTGTGATTACTATGTGAAAGGTTCACAGAAGATACCTGCCTTTGAGAACCTGATGTGTTCGTGCATTTACAACTCCCATAGTGGTTACAGGATAGAGGAGCCCTGGCCCTGAGCTCTCTTTCAGAAACACTGTGGCACTGAGGACCAGGCTCAGGCACTAAGAAGAGAAGCTACTGAGAGGGTGGAGGGTCCTCCTCTCTAGACACCTGCTGGCTGTACATATACACAGTAGTCCTATGCTCTTTGAGAAACAGGACCACCCTCTGTGAGCAGTCTGAGGGTCTTGCTGCTGGCAACTTCAGGTTGCTGGCCCCAGGACACAACTTCAGAAAAGTATTTGGGTTTTTTTGTTTCTGTTTTTTTTGACACAGTCTATGTATTCCAAGCTGTCCTTGAACATTATATAGCCCAGACCAGCCTTGAACTTGCAATGATCCTCCTGTCTCAGTCAGAGTGCTGGGATTACAGGTGTACACCACTATGCCCAGTTTTCAGCAAAGACTGGGGCCTGACGGAGACAGGTGTCTTCACTTCCTCCCAGTTTGGCACCAATATGGGCACATGAGGAAAGCTGGGTAGTATAGAGCTCTGCAGATTACAGAGGTGAGAGGGTAGTAGGTTCTTAAAGTAGACAGTTGGGGTTCAGCTGAAGGCAGGTAAGGGAGCCCTTCAAAAACAAAATGTCCAGGGCCAGAGATTTAGCTCAGTGGTTCCGGTGCCTGCCTCACAAGCACAAGGTCCTGAGTTTGATCCCCAGTAACCACATACAATACTGGGCATGGAGATTTACGCCCACCAGCAATTAATACCACATACCACAGTGCTGGGCATGGTGGTTCACACCTGTAATCCCAGCACTTGGGAGGCAGAGACAGGAAGACTGCTGAATTTGAGGCTTGCCTGGGCTACATAGTGAGCTTAGGGCCAGCCTGAACTACAAAGCGAGACCCTGTCTCAAAAAAAAAAAAAAGTCCATAGGCTTAAATGACAGCAGAGTTCTTAGGTTTGAAAATTTGGTCACAGATAACTAAAAAATATCAAGCATATTCCTGTGCAGACAGGCATGGTGGCACATAACTGTAACCCCAGCAGTCTGAGTTTGAACCAGCCTGAGTAACTTAGCAAGCCACTGCCTCAAAAAAAAAAAAAAAAAAAAAAAAAAAAAAAAAAAAAAAAAAAAAAAAAAAAAAAAAAAAAAAAAAAATATATATATATATATATATATATAAAAGGGCTGGAGATGTAGCTTAGTGTGAAGCTTCAATTCAATTCCCAGTACAAACACACACACATCCCTTTATTGTTGCTTTATAAAATAGACACAAACTCCAAAGAGAGACTTGCCCTGACAATGACAGACTGTGTCTCTGCCTAGGTCAAGGTGGCCAGCCAAGTGTCATGAACCAGCCCTGATGTCTGAATTGCTCCTTACCTCATTAGCCCTTAAACACTGCTCTGGTTTCTTTTTAATTTTTTGAATTTTTTTGAGACAGTCTTACTGTGTAGTTCAGGATGGTTTTGAACTCACTATGTATACTAAACTGGCCTCAAACATGGTAATCCTCCTGCCTCAGCCTACCAAGTGCTCGTATTAACAGCCATGTACCACCACGCCTGGTCATTGTTGTAGAGCACACACTCAGCGTATGTGAGGCCCTAGGTTCAATCCTAGCACCAAAAGTACAAATAACATCTGGGAGTTTTAATCAAGATTTTAAAAATTTGTTCAGTATGGCATAACCATTCAGGAAAGAACACAGCTATCAGAAGGTCAGTTCTACAGATGTCCAAGTGCTGGCCAGGCAAGCCATGCAGCAGTGCATCCAGCTCTCAGACAACAAGCACAGGCACTGAACTAGTGGACTCAGAGCTTCTCACAGGGGCCCAGCAGCAGGTGATAACAGGTAGAGAGGCAGATGGCTCAGATATCAGCCCTCCCCAACCCTTCCCTCCTCAAAGCCTGAGAGAGAACAGGATAGTTCTGACTCTGAAAAGCATCCTCTTCTTGACCTTCAAAAGTCCAATTCAGCCTCCCCTTCTCCTGTGCTTGGTCAAGCAGCAGCCAGAAGCTACTTAAGGAATTAGGGTACCCTGAGCCTCCTCCCTAGCAGTACGGGGTGCTCTGAACACTTCAGGCCTGAGAGATGCAGTGACAAGGACCCCAGTGTCTATGATCCTCATCACATAACCCCGAAGGGAGTCTGTACCCAGCAGCCATAGGAGCCACAGTCCAGGGGAGAGGCATAGGCTCAGAGAGCTAATGACACCCACATTAAATGCTTGTGCCAGGACCACCCAGAGGGAGCCCTTGGCCTCAACAGTTTCTAAACAGAGTAATTATTCAAGGTTTAAGGGTGAGCAGAATGGAGGAAGGGAGGGCTGGGCGAACGGTGGGGGAAGACAGAGAAGCAAGGCAGCTGGAGGAAGAGCAGTGATCTGAACAAGGCCTGGAGCCTGGGCACTAGGGGGTGGTGGGGCACAGAGGGCACAGGCTGGCAGAGTTGTCAGAGCCTGGAGAAAGACATCAGTAGTTTGAAGTCTGAACTGCACCCATGGGGGATCCACCACTGTCGACAAGGAGCCTCCCCACTTTGCACTCCCACCATTCATTTGTTCCTTCTGCTTAAAAAACTGTTTCCCTGGGGCCGGAGGGTTAGCTCAGTGGTTCCGGCGCCTGCCTCGCAAGCGCAAGGACCTGAGTTCGATCCCCGGTTACCACATAGAATGCTGGGCGTGGAGACACGCCCACCAGCAATCAACACCGCATACCACAATGCTGGACCTGGTGGCTCACGCCTGTAATCCCAGCACTCGGGAGGCAGAGACAGGAGGATTGCTGAGTTCGCTGCGGCTTGCCTGGGCACCATAGTGAGCTCAGGGCCAGCCTGAACTACAAAGTGAGACCCTGTCACAAAAAGCAAAAAAAAAAAAAAAAAATTTGTTGCCCTTAATAAGCTGATATATAATTCAGTTTAAAAGCAAAAGTCCCCAGCTGACTGGTGCAAAGGTCTCAGTGCCTATCTGAACTCCCGTTCTTCACCAGCCTTGCCCACTAGCTTGGCTCTGTCTCCCACAGCCTTCTTCCTCATATGACCCTGCAAAGTGGTACTTCTTGGCAGATCAGAAATAACACTCCTACAAGACACATACCAGTATCAGCACTTTGAGATTCCAGCCAGGGAAAATGAGGCAGAGAAGTCAAACATTTGCCCCATTCATGCAAGCAAAGCCATTAGCTAGGGTGTCTGTTGTCTACTACATAACTATAATCTCTTTACATGATTACATGAAACCAAACTCTGCAAAGCCACTCCCAAACCCTGCCTAGTGCCTGGTGACTCCTAAGGGAGGCTGGTGCTTTCTGATCCCTGATCCTCCTATGGCATCTTTTTCTAACAGCTTTGAGACATTTCCTCTGCTCAGTGCTCTGTGCGACCCTTTGCCCTTGGTGTTGTATGCCCTTTCCATCTGAACACTGTCTGTCTGCACTCTTCATCTCATCTTTCCACATGCCCAGCTTCCATCCTTTGTGCTGCCCAGAGTGGCTTCCAGGATAGTCACCTGATATTCTAGCCTTTTTGTTTCTGGTTTGTTTGTTTGGATTCTACACAGTTTAGGCTGGCCTTGAACTCACTAGGTAGTCCAGGCTGGCCATGAAATCATGGTGATCCTCTACTTCAGGCTCCCAAGGATTGTGATTACAGGCACGAGTACACACTTGGCTAGCCTTTCCTTATTATAAAAAATATAGAGCTTGTTAATAGAACTGTTGATTTGTAACTTGTAGAAGCTCTTTGGAGTCTGGATCTCCCTTCTGACAGTATCCCAATCACTGGGCTTGGAGGTGGCCACTCATTACCTCGTAGTGAGGTGTATCCTGTGAGGTCCTTTTCGGTTTTTCCTTACATTTTAGTGTTCTTGGCTGTCCCTCGCCACCCAGGAAACATGCAAAGATACTGTAGGGAGCCCTATATGACCCTGGCTTGTTACCTGGGGTTCAACATTAAGCTCTCAGCACTGTGGGTATATCTGGAAGTTACTTCCCTTGGGCCAACTGTGTGTGGCAAATATTTGACCCTTTCCTTGGGCTTCTGTCTGCCAGTGCTGACGCAGGCGTATCAGTCTCCCCTTTCAGAACTGACTTGGGCCCAGGATATAGTTAGCTCCTTGTTTTTCCCCATCCTCCCCCATTCCCAATGATATCTGGTGTCCATGGCTTGATTCTCGCAGAGCACAAGTCCTTCCTGTGGATTGTGACACGTCAGTGTTCTAGGCACCTGCTCTGACTTCAGCCCATTCTCCCGATTCATGCCAATTTTAGGGGTGCCATGTGGCCTCTCAGTTGGCCCTGGAAGCATAAGCTGGTTCCCAAACAATCAACTTCTCTCACCTTACAGATTTACATGTCTGTTTATTTGTTTGTTTTAAAGATTTATTATTATTTCAGGAGGTTTCCAAAAGTAGTGGAGGTTCACTTTTGAATTTTTTTAAAAAGTCTACTATATACCAGGCATTATTTTGGAAGCTGAATAGGCAGCTCAAGCTGACTGCTACCCAGACCATGAGCTAAACCAGTGGCAATACTTACCACTAGTGGGTTGTTCAGAATCTGTGAAGATATTTGTTTGGCTATCATAAGATCAGGAGACACAGACCAGGGACATGAGCTTAGCCACCATGTGCCATGAGAAGCTTTCCTGAGCCCCACAAATGCAGAGACCAAGGCAGGTTATCATACAGTTGAGATACCTGTGCCAAATGGCATGGACAGAGATCTGATGCTGCGCCCACATTAGCCCTATGATGGCACTGTGTTTCTCAGGAATGATGATGTCACACAGCTACAAGAGATGGTATCTTACTTGCTCAATATTTTGTCAAGAGTTGTTTCCTGTTCTGGGAGGAAAAAAATTCTTCCAATCGTGTAACATCACCAGCATTAGATTCCCCTTACCTGCCACCTTTGCAGCATTTACCACATCAAATCCCATCACTTACCTAACAAAAATGACTGCATCACCAGTCACATCCCTTTTTCTCTCCTTTGTGTTACAGATATATGTATTACGCAAGCAAATTTTAGTCATAGATGTTAGCAGAATATATTGTCTGAGTTTTGTTTCTTTTCAAGACAGTAAAAAGAATGCTGTAAACCATGGTCTAAAAGGGCCCTGGGTCTGGAGGGAATGAGGAGTCTACCTGGAGGTGACAGCCTGATGCTGGCTCCCTAGGACTACTAGGCCCAATGTTTACATTGCTGGGTCTGAGGTTTGTCTGAAGACAACATACAGGGCTGGGCAGGGGCTCTGGGGCTCAGAATGCAGCTGCTGCTGCTCTAGAAGGAAACTGAGGGACGCCAGGTAAGTCAGAACATCAAAACTGACTGCTGACTCAGTTAGTTGCTCTTCAAAGGGATAGTCTACAGCACTGGCAAGACCTATTTCCCTGGCAGGTACGGACACAGCTCCTAGGAAAGCATATGAAGAAGGCTGGATGCTGGCCCTGTGGTGGCCACATAAGTGGAAGTGTTTGACTTACATGGGCTAAGTGTCAGGGACAACCTTTGATAAGCAGCCACTTTCCTGGAGAGCACAGTAAGTCGTTGGCATGTTTTTTCCCTTGAGCTAAGGTCTTGCTGTATAGTTCGTGCTGGCCTTGAACTTGTAGCAATCCTTCTGCCACAAAGGGATTATTAGGTGTGTGCCCACCACGCCCCAGCTAGTGGCATGGTCCTCCTGCCAGAGCAAGGTATAAATCATACCTTCCACCTCCATTTCCCCCTTCTTCACTAATTCAATCAAGTCTAAGAATTATAACATACCCTAGGGAATTACAAAGTACTCAGTAAAAGGAATAGCATACATGAAGAAATCTAAAAACTCTCAGTTGTCTACTAAATTCTTATCTCATTACAGCTTTATTTGGGGTGTATAAATCAAGATGCAGGGTCTCTCTCTTTCTTTTTTCCCAACTCTCCCCACCCTATACCAAGGATTGAATTTAGGATCTTGTGCTTGCAAGGCCAGTATGGCACCACTGAGCTAAATCCGCAGCCCTCTCCCCCTCCCCCTCTGTTTTAAACTACTACCAGGAAGCACAGAGCTACATCCCCAGCTCTTCACTTTGAGACAGGCTGTGAGGGCAATCTGACTGTGACATCTGTGACTCCACTCATTACTAGGATTGATTCTGAGACAAGGTCTTGCTAAGTTAGTTGCCCAGGCTAGCTTCGAATTTGGGATCCTGCCTCAGCTTTCTGATTACAAGTGTGCAATTTCATACCTGGCAGGATGCTAGATGTTTCTATTCCACTGTAAGATTTGTCAAGAGTGTACATCCAGGGCCGGAGGGTTAGCTCAGTGGTTCCGGCGCCTGCCTTGCAAGCGAAAGGACCTGAGTTCGATCCCCGGTTACCACATATAATGCTGGGCGTGGTGGCTCATGCCTGTAATCCCAGCACTCAGGAGGCAGAGACGGGAGGATTGCTGAGTTCGCGGCGGCTTGCCTGGGCACCATAGTGAGCTCAGGGCCAGCCTGAACTACAAAGCGAGACCCTGTCTCCAAAAAGCAAAAAAAAAAAAAAAAAAAAGAGTGTAGATCCAGTATACAAACCTGGCTGGCCCATTCCACCTGAAATATTGGGTGGATACTTCCCATGTACATGGGCCAGAATCAGTGTAAATGTATTTGGACTAAGCAAGCCAGATGTTAAGTCCCCTAAACAGATAACAAATAAGTGAAGCCTTGTTTTGCTTGAGGTTCAAGTTTTTAAAGGAAGAAATGGCAATACTAAATATATAATTATTCATCTATTTTCTAACATAATTAACAAGCACAGGAAGCCCTTTAAAAATCTGTGATAAGGAATCAAAAATTACTAAGAAAAAAGCTGGATATTTAGCTCAGTAGTTCTGGCGTCTGCCTAGCAAGCAAAAAGTTCCTGGCTCGATCCATGGTAACCACATACAATACTGGGCAAGGTGACTCACACCCACCATCAGTACCACATAACACAGTGCTGGGCATGGTGGCTCACGCCTGTAATCCCAACACTTGGGAGGCAGAGGCAGGAAGATTGCTGAGTTCGAGGCTAGCCTGGGCTACATAGTGAGCTCAGGACCAGCCTGAACTACAAAGCGAGACTCTGTCTCAAAAAAAAAAGTTACTAAGACACTAACTGATGTCTGTCCCTTGCAGTTCTTCAATCAAACATCCCAAACTAAATGCCCAGCTAGTGTCCAGGGCAAAGGCAACATTCTCAGTCCCAACAAGCTCCTTCCTCTCCATGAGGTTCGCTCTGCTGCCTGGAAAAAAAAAAGTTACTAAGACACTAACTGATGTCTGTCCCTTGCAGTTCTTCAATCAAGCATCCCAAACTAAATGCCCAGCTAGTGTCCAGGGCAAAGGCAACATTCTCAGTCCCAACAAGCTCCTTCCTCTCCATGAGGTTCATTCTGCTGCCTGGAGAAGCCCACTCTGGGAAAGTGTAGACACAGCACCTCACCCTGCAATGAGGTACCTGAGGTCTGTCTCATCAGGGAGAGGGCCACTTTCAATGGCTTTGGACTCTTGCGTGCAGTCTTCAATTCCTAGGAAGCATAGCCCATATCTGGCTGCCTAACCACGGTGTGCCTTCATGACTTTGACACAAAGCCTAAAGCAGACAGAAGTACCACGTGAGCCTGTTGTTACTCCTGGGTGGGGTGTAGCCGAAAAACATAAAGCAAAAGGGGACTGGAGATTTAGCTCAGTGGTTCCGGCGCCTGCCTAGCAAGCGCAAGGTCCTGAGTTCAATCCGAGTAACCACATACAATGCTGGGCATGGTGACTCACGCCCACCAGCAATCAATACCACATACCACAGTGCTCACGCCTGTAATCTCAGCACTCCTGTAATCCCAGCAATCGGGAGGCAGAGGCAGGAAGATTGCTGATTTCCAGGCTTGCCTGGCTTACATAGTAAGCTTGGGGCCAGCCTGAACTACAAAGCAAGACACTGTCTCAAAAAAAAAAAAAAAAAAAAAAAAAGGAATATCTGGGTCTTCCAGCAACTAGAAAGTTATTCATGAACTGGGTGGACATGGGAGTGCAGCAAGGTCATGCACCACTGATGGATGCTCTAGCGCAGCTCAACCCCCTCTGGAGCTGGGAATCACATGGGTTTCTGCAAAGACTACCAGGACCAGCCTTCCCATTCCAATCTCAAGAAAGGCCACAAAACAAGACTACACCAAAGGATATTCACCTAGCCCAAGGTGCAGGCCTGGGGAAGGAAAAAAGAGCCTAAAGGTACTCAGCCACTCAGACTCTAAAAGGAAAAAGGAGCCCAAAAGCAATCCTGAGCAAAGAGGCACACACTGTAAGGCAGCCCCAGGGTGTGCCTCTGAGGACTTACACTCTTAGAGGATAGGTGGGACCTGAGGATTACTTCTGACCAATAGAATACAGGGATGGGTGTCCCATCTGAGTCTGTGTTATATGAGTCTGGACTCTGGCTGAATATGGTGGCACAAACCTTAATCCCAGCACTTGGGAGGTCGAGGCACGAAGACTGTTGCAAGTTTGAGGCCAGCAGCACAACCTGGTGAGTTTAAGGCCGGTCTGAATTACGTAGTGAGATCCTGTCTTATCACCCCTCCCTTAAAAAATGAGAATGGAGTCTTGATGGCTTGATAAAGTAAGCCAGAACCTGATTGTATCAAACATCCCCCAGGAGGTGAGTTTGGAAGAGATTATTCTCCTCAGATGAGATCCCCTCAGCCAATATCTTGACTCATAGTTGTACAAGACCTGAGATCCTATGAACATCAAGCTAATCTGTGCCCAGATTCCTGACTTATAGAAACTGTAACCTTATAAAAGGGCTGTAGCAAAAAAAACCCAAACTAAGTAATATCTAACAGAAAGGCATATGCACATTCTGCTTACCCAGTCTACAAATATACACCAAAATGAAGACACAAAAAGAACCTCTTAAAACCCAGCTGTGCCTAGTGGCGCATGCCTGTCATTATAGCACTCGGGGAGGCTGAGGTAGGAAGACTGACATAAGTTAAGGTCAGCCTGAGATGCACAGTAAGTTCAAGATCAGACTGAACTATACAGTGAGACACTGTCTCAAAAAGAGAGAGGAAAGCCAGGCGTGGTGGCTCATGCCTGTAATCTCAGCACTCAGGAGGCAGAGGCAGGAGGATTGCTGAGTTCAAGGCTTGCCTGGGCTGCATAGTGAGCTCAGAGCTAGCCTGAACTACAAAGCCAGACCCTGTCTCAAAAACAAACAAACAAACAAAATTTAAAAAAAAAAGAGAGGAAAGCCGGGTGTGGTGGCTCACGCCTGTAATCCCAGCACTCAGGAGGCAGAGCCAGGAGGATTGCTGAGTTTGAGGCTTGCCAGGGCTACATAGTGAGCTCAGGGCCAGCCTGAACTACAAAGCGAGACCCTGTATCAAAAAAAAAAGAGAGAGAGAGAGGACGGGGGAAGGGAGAAAGAAAATCCTGTGAGATGTGGTCAGAGCACCCTTCTGGTAGATGATCTCAGCAAGGTCAGGAATGATGGTGCTGCTAAAGTCCAGAGGGACAGGTATAGGCCCACTATCAGGGAAAGGTCTTAAATTGTCACTTCTACCACCTGAGATTCTCAGCTGGCCTTGGCACTTTCAGTCAGGAACTGGAAAACCCTTTGGTGTTCTACTTGGAGGCATAGCTGGCAGATGTGATCTTTGGCCCAGCCCAAACCATAATTTTGGAAATGGAATGGATGAGCAGGATCCTGCCAAGAGTGGACACAGTGAGCTCTGGAAGCCTAGTGCAAACAGGCTAGTAGAAATTATGGACAGCTTTATGCATGAATCAGGTGAAGGGCACAATACAGAGCCTAGTATCAGGGGGTCCCAAAAAAGTTCTCAAGCTGTGATGGCATGACTCAAGGAGTTAGTTCTAGGAGGTCCTGTACATCAGATCCCTGGGATCGCACATTTTACTGCCTAAAATAGCTTACTATATAATTCAGGCTGCCCTTAAACTCACTATGTATCCCAGGATGGGCTCAAACTTTCAGCAATCCTCCTACTTCAGCCTCCCAGCATGCCCCAGCACACCCAACTCCATCTTATTGTTTATGCTTTGTATTTTCTGCATTTACTACCAGGAATGGTACTATTTTGCATATACTCCATATTTAATAAGTCACTTAAAGGCTAGGGATTTAGCTCAGTGGCATTGTGCCTACCTCGTAACCGCAAGGTCCTGAGTTTAATCTCCCATAACAACCAAAAAAAAAGTCCTTTAAGAAACTAATGTAATACCTCTTTCTACCAAAAGAAACAGGGCTCCTCAGAAAAATACCTGGTTTCAGGGCAGATAGGACCAATATCTGTTTAGAGCACCAGGTTGCACCAGGAAGCAGGGACACTTAGGGACTCAGAGCGTGAGGACACAGGGCTGCCTGAAGGAGCCCCATATACAGAGGGTTATGTGAACAATGACCAATAAAGGCAAAAAACCTTCCTGAGTCCACACTGATACTAAACAAATATCCAAGGGCATTTCTGATTTGTAGCAGAGAGGGAGTAGACAAAGCAACAGGAAGCCTCCACTTCGCAGATGAGGAGGTGAAGAAGCTTTGCTGGCTGATCCAGCACCCAATAACTCCTCCAGGGAAGGAAGCTAGTAGGCCTGAGAGATACCACAAAACCCCAGGACTGAGGTGAGCTCTGTCTGCAGGGCCACTGTCCACCATTCTTTCTTATACCCAGCAGCCTTTTTGTGGCTTAAACCTCTCAGGCACAGCACCTTTGGCACTCCTTGGTTATAGGACCCCTCCAGGCACCACTGCCCACCTTTCTTCACTCATCATCATCCTGAGTATTAGCTCCTTTAGAGATTTTCCTTATTTTGCATGAACTACTTCTTCTCCACTATTTAAAAAATGTCTGCCACCTTGATGGGAAGAGATGTTTTGCCATGATTCAGCTGGTCATGACGAGACCACTGTGTTCCTGCTCTGGCCCTCATAGCCTCCCCACCTCCACTTCTCCACTGCTTTCACTCCACCTGCTTCTGAAGGACAAATTTCCACAGATCAGTGTTCTAGTCAATGTTTGCTGACTTCAGCAAAAGAGCTGCACACTGTGGACATCAGAATCACTCATCATTACCAATCTGACAACTAAGAATTTTCTTTACCTGCTCTTATGCTCAAAGTTACTCTTCTCCTTCATTGCCAAAAGGGCTCCTACAGCCCATTTTCTATCCAACTTCTGTCTAAGCATGATCCCACAGACCCCAGGTTTTCAGGCAATTTTGTACCTTTCCATTTATAATCTTCAAATAGAACAGGAGACAAAAAGGACATACCAAGACAAGATTCCTCTCTTCCTATCCTTCCTGCCCATTTCTGGGCTCCCTGATGTGACTTCCTTCCTGAAACACTGTTAAATTTAGTTCATCATCCAAGACACAAACAATCATGCCAATGGAAAAGATGACATTACACAGTATATATACAGCACAGCAGTCTCAACTGTGATGACACTCCCTGCAAGCTAGCTGGTTGGTCTTGTTCTATGCCTGCCACTTAAGCATTTACTGTGTCATCTGAACAAACTTAAAGCAAAGCTAAAGACATAGGAAATCACAATTCAACTGTTTTCTACTATCTCCACTGTTTTCTGAAAATGTAGGAAAGGCTGCACCAGTCCAATTTACAAAGCAGCACAATTAGCATTAATTTGAACTAGATATAGAAATCCATACTCACAGCCTATCACCTCAGGTGAGTGTGAGTTTATCTTTACACCACACAGCGGGTGATGGCAGGCATGTAAAGGGGAAGAACCTTGGCACATACAGAAGACCTATAAGTGGCCTTTGCAAACCTGGTGCTCTTGTCTGTGACTCTGGGACCCTGTTCTCATGAGGAACAGCTGAGAAGGAGACAGAGCAGGAGCACTATAGTGAAGGGAGGATAGAACAAGACATGGTTGGTAGTCCCAGGTCACAGAGCTACTTGCTCAGGGGGAGAACTGTGGCAAGGAAGGGGTAATTCAGAAGGAAAGGACAAAGTTCAGCTTACAGTAAAACTCTTACCAGACCCTCAACAAGTACTGCCCGGGGCCAGCCCTGCTTGCAGAAGACCTGAGCACCCAGCAATCTTCGAGGTCTGAATTCTTCTGGGCTGGCTCATTCCTGAAGGGCTCCTTTGTTTTTCTCAAAATTCTATTCAAAGAAAATATGGGAGGCTGAGCATGAGGATCATAGATAGGCTTAAGTCCACTCTGGGCAACTTAGCAATTCAGTGAGATCCTAAAGAGGGCCAGAAGTGGTGTCACACACCTGCAACACCAGCATGTAGGAGAATGAGGCAGGAGAATCACCACCAAGCTTCAGGGTGGCACAGGTGATGTAGTGAAATCAAATGAGACTCTGTCTCAAAAAACAAAAAACAGGCTGGGGGGCCGGAGGGTTAGCTCAGTGGTTCTGGCGCCTGCCTCGCAAGTGCAAGGTCCTGAGTTCGATCCCTGGTAACCACATACAATGCTGGGCATGGAGACTCACACCTGTAATCCCAGCACTTGGGAGG
Organism: Thryonomys swinderianus; assembly: GCA_004025085.1. Lineage (NCBI taxonomy): Eukaryota > Metazoa > Chordata > Mammalia > Rodentia > Thryonomyidae > Thryonomys > Thryonomys swinderianus. The sequence goes on along the minus strand of PVIC010020262.1, from coordinate 9,368 downwards.
CAGAGGCAGGAGGACTACTGAGTTTGAGACTAGCCTGGGATACAGAGTGAGCTCAGGGCCAGCCTGAACTACAACAATGCAAGAAAGACCCTGTCTAAAATGAAAAAAAAAAAAAGGAAAAAAGAAAAGAAAGAATTTTATTTTGTCTCTGTTTTGCTCTGCCTTGTACCCTCAGGTCCTGGCCCAGTGCCCTATAAAATGCCCAAGACATGACTGAACAAATGAATGCAATAAAGAGCCTGAGGAGAAAGAGATGGCAAGGACAGAGAAAAACAAGGAAAGACCCAGTTATAATACATCAACAGAATGTGTCATGATAACAGGCAAGATGTGAACAAATGCTCAGAAGTCACAAATAGAGTCCAGAGGTACAGAGAGCTCAAGAAAGAGAGCTACTCTCAGCCTAGTGGGCTCTGGGGAGGGGCCAGCATCCCTCGCTGGGAGCACAGTTGGCAAGTCTACACTTGAAGGACTGAGCCTGCCTGGAAACATGTTATAATAGCAATCAAAAAGGGCCAACTCCTGGGCCGGAAATTTAGCTCAGTTGTTCCGGCACCTGCCTCACAAGTGCAAGGTCCTGAGTTCGATCCGGTAACCACATAGAATGCTGAGCGTGGTGACTCACACCCACGAGCAATCAATACCACATACCACAGTGCCAGGCATGGTGGCTCACGCCTGTAATCCCAGCACTCAGGAGGCAGAGACAGGAGAATTGCTGAGTGCGGTGGCTTGCCTGGGCACCATAGTGAGCTCAGGGCCAGCCTGAACTACAAAGCGAGACCCTGTCTCCAAAAAAAAAAAAGGGGCCAACTCCTGAGCTGGAGCTAATATTAGTGTATTTGTCTACCATGCACAAAGCCCTGGGTTTGGCCCTCAGCACCCATACACATGCCAACTCCTGAGGTTTCCAGATGCTGACTGAGGTCAGGCAGAAAGCCTCTCCAGGGCTCAAGTCTAACCAGTTGTACAGGAACAGGAGATGCAGCAACTGGACCCAGGTCCAGAGGGGAGACAAAGACAAGGGTGATGAGAAAAGAATCACACTTTTCCTGCTGTTTTACTATTCAAGGTCTGCAATGCTCCCTCCCCCCAAAAAAAAAGATGGATGATGGAAGCAGGAGCCCAGTGACCATGCTGCCCTGGACAGCAGCTATCTCTGCGTTTCCAAGATTCCAGTTCTCAACTATAAAAAGGGGATAATAGGGCCGGAGGGTTAGCTCAGTGGTTCCAGCGCCTGCCTCGCAAGCGCAAGGACCTGAGTTCGATCCCCGGTAACCACATATAATGCTGGGCCTGGAGACACGCCCACCAACAATCAACACCGCATACCACAATGCTGGACGTGGTGGCTCACGCCTGTCATCCCAGCACTCGGGAGGCAGAGACAGGAGGATTGCTGAGTTCGCGGCAGCTTGCCTGGGCACCATAGTGAGCTCAGGGCCAGCCTGAACTACAAAGTGAGACCCTGTCTCCAAAAAGCAAAAAAAAAAAAAAAACAAAAAAAAACAAAGGGGATAATAGTGTCTCCTCACAGGGTGGTGTGGAGATTAAATAAAGAAAAAGACAAAGACCCAACAGTGTGCCTGGTATACATAACACTACGCTGGAAGAATTAGTTGTACCATAGTGATTGATCACTCCTGTATTTCCTAGGCCAACATCCTGCCCCAAAACTTAGCATTAAACAGTAATGGCAGACCCTGTTTTATTATTTAATTATTTATTTATTTTTATGGTATCAGGAATCTAATGCTGTTTTAAATCACTCTATGAAATTCAGAATGAAATCCAGATTTTTTTTTTTTTTTTTTTTGAGACAGGGTCTCGCTTTGTAGTTCAGGCTGGCCCTGAGCTCACTATGGTGCCCAGGCAAGCCGCCGCGAACTCAGCAATCCTCCTGTCTCTGCCTCCCGAGTGCTGGGATGACAGGCATGAGCCACCACATCCGGCATTGTGGTATGCAGTGTTGATTGTTGGTGGGCGTGTCTCCACACTCAGCATTATATGTGGTTACCGGGGATCGAACTCAGGACCTTGCGCTTGCGAGGCAGGCGCTGGAACAACTGAGCTAACCCTCCGGTCCCTAAAATCCAGATCTTAATGTTCAGTCATGTGCAGAGAAAAGAAAGGGCCATGAGGGGCTACTGTAATAATTGTGTGACCATCCCCATGTAAGTCATAGAGGGAGGCTGTACACAGTCTGTTTATTCATGTTAAATGCATATTTAGTTAGGACCTCCTGTGTGTAAGTGTCATGCTAATGTTGTCTTCTGACCCAGGAAAATACAACACAGAGAAGCACTTCAAGTTTCTCTTTCAATCTGCACTTATGAGGGAAATTAACTTCAGGTCAGATGAAAAGAAACAAATGAAACTGAGGAGCATATGCTCTTTAGTGTCTGGGTTAGGATGTGCCCCTGACTCTTACAGGGATCTCATAGCACCCTGGGGACATAGGCACTTAGTACCTCATTCTTATAGCACAGCATCATCTGGTTTTAGAAATATCCATAACCATCTGGCCCCAGCATTTATGCCAAATCTGTGTGTCAGCCTAGTTCAGCCACATCACCTCTCTCTCCCAATTCCCTGGGCTTAAAGGACAGGGCATTTCTCAGCATCTTCCACTAATACTGCCTCTGAAAAGAGCAAGGGAAGAAATGAAGTTGTGCCCCTGGATTCATCTCATTAGTTCACAGAAATCTTCCAGGCTGTGAGGACATAAATCCTGCTGCCTAAGGCTACTAACACTCATGGAAGACCAGGGCAAGAGGATATAACTGCCTTAAATGAAGATGTTCAAAATCCATACTATAAACCAAGCTTTTTGGTGCCTGCCTGTAATCCAGCACTAAGAGGCTGAAACAGAGAATTACAAGTTCCATGTCAGCCAAAATTATGAAGAAAAACCCTACCTCAGGGGAAAAACAAACAAACAAACAAACAAAAAACTAGGCTCAAGCGTAAGCACAGAGCATGAGGCCCTGGGGCCAACACAGACCCACCATTCAAAGACTACACCTCAACCGGGCGTGGTGGCTCACACCTATAATCCCAGCACTCAGGAGGCAGAGGCAGGAGGATTGCTGAGTTCGAGGCTATAGTGAGCTCAGGGCCAGCCTGAACTACAAAGCGAGACTCTGTCTCAAAAAAACAAACAAACAAACAAAAAAAAAAAAAAAACAAAGACTACACCTCAGAGCCAGAGGCAGATCCACCACCAGTGTGACTGTTAAATAGAAGCTGCTCACAGACAGCAACACCTCCCTCCTGGAAGCTCTCATCACCGAGAATCTGCAATTTGCTTTTGCTCTGAAGCATAACCCTAAAACCACTGTGCACCTAGAAGAAATCACAGCTCCCAAGAGGAAGGTTTACACCACCAGAGATCCAAAACCATGGCTCCTGAAGTGCCAGGCACATGGTCACATCACATCATTGCTGCTAATAAAAGATCATTTGGTGACTCAAGCATTTGTGAGAGTGATATTCACTCATGTATCTGTCTAAGAAAAAGCTAGGCAGGACTTCAAGGCACATAAGTTATCTGGCTGTGATCAAGAAGTGGTCATAGTCAGGTATGGTGTCACACACCTATAATCCCAGCACTCAGGAGGCTGAGGCTGGATGACAGCAATGAGTATGAGGCCAGTCGGGGCTGCATAATAAATTCAACGCCAGCCTAAATTACAGAAAGACCCTGTTTCAAACAAACAAAAAAACGCAAATGATCTGAACTTTGCCGAAGAGGCATGCCTCTTACCAAACGGGAACATCCCTGCTACCTGATTAGGCACATTAAAGTTTAGGCCCAAAACAAAAAACTGGAAACATATATACTAAGGGTGAAACTTACTGGCACTCTACAAATGAGCTATATCCTTAGCATTTGTTTGGAGACAAGATATCACTAAGTTGTTCAGGGTAGTCTCTACCTTGAGATCAACCTGCCTCAGCCTTCCAAGCAGTTGAGATTACAGGCATGTATCACCATTCTTGGCTGAGGGCTTTTAATAATGTAGAAAATGAAATAGTTACTTATTCTTTGTAAGAGAACCAAAACCCAAAATTCCTGATCACTAATTTCTTATGGTGCTGAATTTCAAGAACCAACAGTTTCAGAGCTTCCAAAGCCCAGTGGTCTTTCTGGGAAGTCCAAGTGTTCTCAGACCACCAACTTCACACTGATAAAAGGGCTCCCAGGGTCAGTGAGGTGATGCTACAATCACAAAGCCCCAACCCTCATGCTCTATACATCTTAACCCCAAGAATCTCTGAACACGGGGAATGACCTGCTGCTGCCCAGACATTCAGCCCTCTCTGCTGAATGTTGCAGGACATCAATATCATATGGGAACCTTCATATGTATTCTGGCCCTGCCAGCCCACACATTCTAACAGCAAGCTTCCCACATCATCTCTGCCAAAAGGTCCTCGGGGATACCAGGTCATATGAGTTTCCCATCACCATAACCTCAGGTAGATCTTCATGTTTTATGCAAGATCAGTCCAAATTGAGTCAACCTGTCACAGGAAGTGTGGCAATGCACAGCATCTAGACAAAAGGAACAGTAGAAGGGTCTTTTCTTTCCAGTTACTGGCCACATGCTCGCAGTTGAAGCTGGGGGGAGCAAGCCAGGAGCTGTGACACTCAGAAGCACCAGTTAAACTGGGTGTAGTGGGACACACCTGTAATCTCAACACTTGGGAAGCTGAGCCAGGAGGGTTGCTGTGAATTTGAGGCAAACCTGAACTATGTACCAAGACCCTGTCTCAAAAACAACAAAATAAAATTCGGGAGGCAGAGACAGGAGGATTGCTGAGTTTGCGGCGGCTTGCCTGGGCACCATAGTGAGCTCAGGGCCAGCCTGAACTACAAAGCGAGACCCTGTCTCAAAAAGCAAAACAAAACAAAAAACAACAAAATAAAAATTAGCCAGCCATGATGCTGGTAATTTCAACACCTGAGAGGCTGAGGCAGAAGGAACACTAAGAGTTCCATGAGCTACATGGTAAGACCTTGTCTCAAAAACTAAAAAAAAAAAAAAAGAAGAAGAAGAAGAAAGAAGGAAGAAGGAGAAAGAGGAGAAAGAAGAAGCACTAGTTAAGTAACAGGAAAACACTAAACCTGTGAGAAACCCCAACCCATTTCTCAGTTGCTCAGGGGGGTCTAGCACCAGGAAGTCATACTACCACTGGAAAAGCAATGGATGCTCCCACTAAGTATGACTTATCACCCCGGGAACATCATTCAAGTGCCACTCAAGATGGTCTGAGTATGAGGAACCCCCCCCCACATGTCTGTGAGCTTCATTTTCTCTCCCCCACCTAAAAACAAACCCATGACTCTTCTTCCTAGGCCCTTAGAGACAGCAACTCTAGACTGAGACTAAGAGTAGGTGGCAGAGCAGATCCAGCACTCTCACTCAAGAGAAAAGGCCCTCAATCAATTCAGATGATCAATACCCTTAACAAGTCCTAAAACGAACGGGTGGGAGTCGCAACACCCACAGGCAAACGACTTAGCAAAGAGCAAACGCTCAGAGCAGCCAGACAGGACTGACAAGAGCTCAAGAAACAAAGCAGGGAGGGAGGAGGTAGAGGCAGGAGCAGAAAAAATAAATTAGGTGAGACAGCACTTCAGAGCACCTAAGGGCCAGGCGAGGATGGATGCTGACGCGCCAACAGTTCCTCTGGTATCAGGGTCTTGTAAGGACACACCCCTGCAACCTGGAACCAAATCCCACCGACTGTTGACGACGTTTTTACCTTAACTACTGAAATTAAGAGGCAAGCTCAGGCAAGTGCTGGTGATGCAATCTACCTTATGTATTTGAGCCATGCACCCGGAAGTTAAAGGGAATGTTTAATAACACCGCCGTCGGGGTGTTTTCTCCTGGCACAAGCTGTAGTAGGTTCCCTGAGCAAGACCCGCAGGAGGAGGAGTACGAAAGGACCCCGCCATCCATGCGGTGCCACCTACGATCTAGCGCAGTTCTGCCAATCCCTAAAGCCCCACAGCCCGAATCTCTCTCGCTCGGACTTGGCCGCTCAGGCTAGCCCTAGAGGTCGGGGCAGGGATGCCGTGCCGGGCAGTCTCTGAGGCCCCGCCGCCCCCCCCCCCGGCCTACCGTTGCTGTAGGCGTATGGGGACTCGGCCGCGCCGTCCTGCAGGCTTTCCAGGATCTCGCCCTTGCCCACGTCGCTGTCGCCCACCAGCAGGAACTTGAGCAGATAGTCGTAGCTCTTCACCGGGCTGCCTTGGGTGCCCATCCTCTAGCCCCCGTACCGCGCGCGGCCCAAGGGCGCCGCCGCCGCCGCACCTGCGGGCGGAGGCAAGTGAGCGGCACCTAGTCTGACGCGAAGGCGCGCGCCCGCTCACCGCCCACGGCGCGCTCGCCTGGCCTTTGCCTGCCTCACCTCAACCTGGCTGCCGCCGCCCGCCGCTTCCCGCAAGGCACCGCACAGCCCCGCCACCCCGCCCCCGGCCGCGCCGCCACCATTGGTCCCCCGCACCGCCCTCCCCGACTCATTGGCTGGCTGTCCGTCCGTCAAGCTCGCCCCACCCCCCACGCATTCCCACACAGCGCCGCGCATCCTGCGGTCGCCACGCCCCATCACCGCCTTGCTATGGCCTTTCAGGCATGCCATTGGCCGCAAGCCGCCAGTTTTCCCATGGCTGTTGGTCCGTTCTCCCATCCCTCACATTCTCCCCACCTCCCCCGTTTCCCACACAGCGCTGCGAGGCTCCAGTGCCTTGCCTTATCTACTCCACTATTGGCTACAGGGTTCGTGCTTTTCCAAAACTATTGGTTTTGCTAGACGTCCGTCGGATCTACTATCATCCCCGCCCGCTTCCTGCAGAGCGCTCCCGTTAAGAGCAGCCCCGCCCACTGGCGTATAGTTTCTCTTGTTCTCGCCAGCCCCCTTACCTCACCATTGGCCACTGCTGACGAGCCATTGGGCTGTCCGCACTGTGTTACGGCCCACCAACCCTGCCCCTTCCCTAGCGCTCGCCAATCAAGAGCTGGGACATCACTTTTTTTTATTGGTGCACTGTTTCTTTCCTGCGCCCACCTGCTGCAAAACGATGACGGCACCTGAAGGCCTACAAGCCGAGGTGGCGGCGGTTCGCGCAGAAACCCAGACAGGACTCAAGAGGACCTGGATGCATCAATTTGGGAGCGACGTTCGCGGGGCGGAGGCGGGACTTCTCCCTGGGGGTGCTGAGGGGGCGGGACTTCCGCTTGGCGTTTGCCTCCGACGGACCCTCTGCTGAAGGAACTAGTTATGGGCAGGTAGCGAGGTGCAGCTTAATAGAGCTGGCGGTGGGCGGACGGGCGAGTTGGGGTGCGAGCCTGGGAAACTAGCACCTCGCAGCAGATGCACCGCTGGCCCGGCCATCTCCCAACGGAGGTCACAGATAATAATTTAGCCAGTAACTCAAAAGTTAGGCACAGAATGCGGCTCTATGCAGGCATTCGTACCCGTTCGTCCAGAAGCCTATAGGCCTGGATCCTTAAGAAACCACTTGAACGTCAGGCCGGATGGATAAACAAATGAGGTATGTCCACTTAATGGAATATATTACCCACATAAGAGTATGAAGTATTGATACATGGATGAACCTTGGAAACACGCATATTATATGACTCCATTTATATAGTTTCCAAAACCGGAAATCCATAGAAAGTACATCAGTGGTTGCCAGGCTAAGAGAGGCAGGAAGGGTGAATGACTGCTTCACGGATACGGGATTCTTGGCAGAGGAGGAGGTGATGGTCACGGTTATGCCACTTGATAAAGTTACTGAAAATTATTTAATTATGGACTCAAGATGGATAGATTTTATGATATACATGATACCTTAATAAAGCTGTTAAATACAAACAGCCAAGTATAGCAGCTGACAGCTGTATTAGGTACATGGAAGACTGAGGTGGAAAGTTCCAGAACATTCAGGCTCCTTAGCAAAACGTCTCAAAATCAAAATAAAAAAGACCCGGGGGGATGTAGCTTAGTGGCAAACCACTTGCTTAGTATGTGCGAGATCCTGAATTTTTTCTTTTTTGAGACATGGTCTCACTTTGTAGTTCAGACTGGCCCTGAGCTCCCTATGTAGCCCAGGCAAGCCCCGAACTCCTAGCAATCCACCTGCCTCTGCCTCCCAAGTGCTGGGATTACAGCCATGAGCCACCATGGCGGCATTGTGGTGTGGGGTACTGTTGCTGGGATTATGGGTGTGGTGGCTAAAGCCCTCCACAACCTGCATTGTGGTATGTGGTACAGGGGATCAAACTCAGGACCTTGCACTTACAAGGCAGACACCAGAACCACTGAACTAAATCCCTGGCCCATGAATTTTTTTTTTTTTTTTTGAGACAGGATCTCGCTGTGTAGTTCAGGCTGGCCCTGACCTCACCATATAGCCCAGGCAAGCCTCCGACTCAGCAATCCTGCTGCCTCTGCCTTCTGAGTGCTGGGATGACAGGCGTGAGCCACCATGCCCAACACTGGTTTGTGGTATTGATTGCTGGTGGGCGTGAGTCACCATGGCCAGCATTGTATGTGGTTACCAGGCTCGAACTCAGGACCATGCGCTTGCGAGGCAGGCACTAGAACCACTGAGCTAAATCTCCAGCCTGCCATGAATTCTTACATAACAACAACAAAAAATTGTCAAAGCTGAGCCAGGTATAACCCTTTGGGGGCCAGATACTGTTAATGAATGTGACTATAGGGAAGTTATGGCTCCTGGCAAAACAGATCCGTGCAAAAGCAGTTATGTCACTTCAAAGACCGGCTGTGGCAGCTAAGGATGTGCCTGCTGCCACACCTCTCGGTCTGCAGACCAGAACAATGCTGGATAAGACCACACCCCTCCCGGGCCGGAGGGTTAGCTCAGCGGTTCCGGCGCCTACCTTGCAAGCTCAAGGTCCTGAGTTCGACCCCAGGTAACCACATATAATGCTGGGTGTGGAGACACGCCCACCGACAATCAACACCGCATACCACAATGCCGGGAGTGGTGGCTCACACCTGTCATCCCAGCACTCGGGAGGCAGAGACAGGAGGATTGCTGAGTTCGCGGCAGCTTGCCTGGGCACCATAGTATGCTCAGGTCCAGCCTAAACTACAAAGCGAGACCCTGTCTCAAAAAGCAAAAAAAGGGCCGGAGGGTTAGCTCAGTGGTTCCGGCGCCTGCCTCGCAAGCGCAAGGTCCTGAGTTCGATCCCCGGTAACCACATATAACGCTGGGCGTGGAGACATGCCCACCAACAATCAACACCGCATACCACAATGCCGGACGTGGTGGCTCACGCCTGTCATCCCAGCACTCGGGAGGCTGAGACAGGAGGATTGCT
>PVIC010020261.1:0-29702 GCA_004025085.1 Thryonomys swinderianus | reverse complement strand
AGACAGACAGACAGACAGACAGACAGAGACAGACTTGGTGTAACACATTTTAGTCCAAAGCACTCATGACCTTTTTTTGTGGCATATGAGGCAAAAGAAAATGTTAAGGACTGTGGGTGAAACTGCAGCTCCTTGCATGCTGGCATAAATGGGATGTGGCTGCTCCTTTGAATTTGTGGGGCTAATTAAAACCAGCATCTTAGAAAAAAATAGTTCTGGAAAGAGAACATAGTTATTTGTTATCGCTGAATGTGTCACTGGAGATTACTGTAATATTTATGGCTAAAAGCCATTTGAAAGTGAAAAAGAAAATGGTGTTCTGCAAACAGCACAGAAAAATTAATCTTAGGTCAAGCTCGCCGTGGATGTGTAATTCTGGTAATGAGTGCTGAAGTGGTCTAATTGGAGCCTGGTTTAAAATGCGATATAAAATTTGGGAAAATGATTTAATGTGAAATAAGCCTATCTTGTTAATCCAGTGGAGTGGAAAGTCTCGGGTTCAGTGCTGTTAGCTTCAAGCCTTTAGAAGTTGAGAAGGTGCTCTAAAGCCTGTGAACATTTTTGCTGGTTTTCATGGTCTGTTCTGAGGTTTTATTCAAGGAGTCTACTGTGTTTTGCAGCTGATTCTGTCGTATCAATTTAGACTTCCTCTCTGATGGGAGCCAGCATTACTACATAACTAAGAGACTATTAATTAGAAATTATAATACATGTGCTGGGATAGCTTAGGAGAAACATAATTTATTTTAAAGAGGGCTCCAATCATCTGACTTCAGGATGACTTGATTAGAAAATAATGTAAAATTCCACTACATAGAAACCAAAACCCAACACCTGAATGCCAGCACCTAGGCTCATCTGTATGACCACAAAGTTGCCTACTGTGTAATATGTCTTTGGTCCTGCAGTGCTGTTTTTCTCTAATGTTTCGGAGAAATAGTACCTGAAAATTAGATTGGGAAAACACGAAATGATTATGGTATCTGCATCAAACTGACTTTATTTCAAAAACCTGAAATAACAAAATCCCAGTTTTTGAAAACATTTGTTTTAGCAAAAGATTTATTTTGCACAGTGCTGGAGTGTCTGGAAATTTGGAGTTTTCTCTTCTGACTGTCTATTTTGTAAAGTATAAGAAAGCCTTTTCTTAGACTACTATTATGGAAATAAAGACAAAATTTAAGCTAGCACTTCACATATTTTCTTGAAAAATCAAATCACAATTTTGTAACTATGTTTTGAGACTGTTTGTCCCCAGTTTCTTCATTTAGAGACACACAATTAGTAATTTGAGCATTAAAGTTGTTGTACAAGGACTGCAGTACTTACTTACTGATGGAACAGTATTTCTGAAAATGCAGTTAATAACAATGACTTCAGTCTGACTTCTGAAAGCCTAGAAATATATCATCCTATTTCTTGGGAATAGAATAAGAGGTGAATAATTCATTAATGTTTAATTTTTTTCTAAAATCCCTTTTTCTCAAAATCAAATTATAGTGGTTGGGGTATAAAAGTCAAGAACTCCTGTCCTGGAGAAATGATGTGTTTAGCAGTTTTGATGGGGAGAGAAAGCAGAAGTGGTGCAAACAGATCTGCCTGGTTAGTGAAGAGGGCTCTGGGGACTTCCTTATCCCCGTTCAAATTTCTAGAAGCGGAGTGTTGGAGAGCAGGGTGCTTTGGAGTTTTGTGCAGCATACTGTGCTTTGTCTAACTCATGCCAGATGCTCCATAAATATTTGGTAAATGAGTATTAAACTAATTACTTTTTGGGTGTCTGCTCTATGTCAGCTATTGCAGTAAATATTTCGCTCACACTATCGTAATCAGTGTATCTATATCACCCCCATTGAACAGATGAGAACACTTTGGTAGGATTAAGTAACTTGTCGTTTGCAACAAAACTGGGAGACAGATGAAAGTCAGACCTGTGTTGTCTGTTTGGCACTGTAGGTTGTGGCTGAGGGGCAATGAGCCTACTAAAGGCTCACTGCATTGGAGCCTCTGTTGCTGACAGCCTTTTAAGGAAGTGATTGAATTACAAGAGCTCTAACTTCAGGTGGATTAATCCACTGATGGGATCATAATTTGATGGTATCCTGGGGAGATGATGGAAACAGGATGTGAGGCCCAGTTGGACTGTGTAGTTCTCTGGGAATACACCACGACGGTTCCACCCTGTCCCTGGTTCCTTTTTCCCGGGCTTTCCCCCTGTTCTCCACTTCCTGGCCACCATGAGGTGAGTGGCTTTCCTCCAGAGGCCCTGCCAGCATGATGTTTGTACCTCACTACAGGCCCCGAAGCAATGAAGATGGCCTGTAGTGGACTGAAACCACCTTTTCTGCTTTAAGCCAATTTACGTCAAATGTTTTGTGTCTATGATGGAAATTCTGTGATGGGTGGGATGTTTCTTTCCCCAGATCAATATATGAAAGAACAGGTAATTTTGTATCAGATCATCTTCCTATTTTGAAGTTTTCCTAGATATCATTCCCTGGAGAGTCAAATCTCTGTCATAACTGACATAAGAATAAAACCATCAATGATCAGAATTTTTTCCTCATACAAATCATCCCAGAATGCAGTGTTCGCTAAGATATTTTGAGTTTAAACATGGAAGTGGGCTTTTGTTAGCCTTTCTGGAGGGAGAGAGACCCGAAAGCCGAGGAGTACCAGCACGTGATTACATGGTGTTCCAGGCCTGTCAGGGCTGGCGTGGGCCTCAGCAGTGCACCTTGTCTGGAATACACAGGCCTTGGATTCTTTTCCCAGCACCGTGAAAACAAACCAACACAATATTTTCTTTTTCCTGTGACTGTTTAGCAGCTGGTCAGTGAGAGACCCTGCCGTCACTTGCTCTCTGAATTTTCTGTGTGAAAAGATAATGTCCTGCAGCTGTGGTGAGCAGCATCTTGGGGGACTTGCTCTCAAAGTTTCACGTGCCGTGGTGGCATCTTTTCACACTTCTTCAGAAAGCGGCCATCGTCCCAATGTGTTTCCTGATTTCTGAATTTGGAGCTCAGTTCTTGGGCTTGCAAGCATCAGAGTACACTGACTCGAAGGGTATCCGTTTTATCAGAGGGAATCTTCTTTAGGAGCCGCTCGTGGCTGCTGTACGTACTGCACACAGCCTGTCCTGCTGACCCATCTCCACCAAACTGAGCAGCTCGAATGAGTGAGCGGATCACTTCCCAGCATGAACGTTCAGGCTGTAGTCTATGTGTCCCACGGGGAAGAAGTTCACGGCAACATTCATAACCTCTCTCATCACCTTCTGCTAGATAGTAAATTTATGCCTCTCTCTCTCTCTCTCTCTCTCTCTCTCTGTTTCTTTGTCTCTCTCTGTCTCTCTGTCTCTGTCTCTGTCTCTCTCTCTCTCTGTCTCTTTCTTTGATGTCTTAATAGTCCCTTCATTCTCCAGGGCCCTGAGGCAAGGCTGCAGCGCCTCTTTCACCTCTTGTGCCCGCTTATGTTCTGGATGAAGCTCCCAAGGTCCACTTGCTTTTGCACGCATGGCGTTAGTAGCATTCCTTGCCGCTCCTCCTGCTTAGTTACCGTACTGCTTGGAACTTGCATTGCTCCTCCTGGATGGCCGCAGCAGCTATCTCCACAGCCTGCAGAGTGACCTTTCTAAAGCAAACAATAGGTATTGTTATCTGTAGGGCTCAAGGCATTTCATGGTTCATTTTTGTGTGCAGTATAAAGCAAAAATGCCTTACTGTGGCCTTGCAAGTATCAACAATGTTCTAACTCTCCTTTGGGGCTGAATTTCCTGATACTGCTTCCACTATACTTTATATTTTAGTAGTAAATGGGTTGCCTAAGGACAATAGGTGGGGCAGGAATTTTGAGGTCATAACATCTGCCTGATTTCAAAATCAGGCTATTTGTCATTGCTGGCATTTATCATTTGTATGACTTCTGATGAATTAGCTGAGCCTCCCTATTCCCGTCTGGAAAAGTGCAGTTAATGACATGTACTTCTAAAGTTGTTGGGAAGACTCAGTGTGATAATGTATGTACATCACATGCTTTGTGTAGATGCCAGTGATATCTCACCTGCCCCATACAATAAATCTTGTTGACGTCCATGTATTCTCCACTCTGTAACACAGCTGCTGCGATGATATGTTGTAGATTCTGCCTCTCACGTAATACCTAACAGTCTTGTACGCGTTCATTACTCAAAAGCATGCTAAATTGATTTGAAATACGAGTGTAATAATTCTATATGTGAACGTTGTTAACGTTCAGAAAAACAAAGTGGCATTTACTCAATTGTATATTGTATATATAACATCATGTGTATATAATCAATTTTTCTTTGCACATTGACCAAAATGCAATATAACAGATGATCTTGAAACTCTCCTTATGTTATTTACGTAGTTCTGGCCATGGATTTCTCAGATCTAGTAGCTTTTGATTTGCAAACAGGGTCAAATCTAAAAATACAGCTAAGAAGAATGGACGCTTCCACTTTCTCCACCAGTGCAACTGCTTAATTGCTCTGTGCAATGAACTTATTTGTGCATAATCAGCAGATATTTATAGAAAAGTCCATAATTTAAAGGCAAAGAGCCTGTCACGAGTTTTTATAAAGTTAATGAATTTTTAAAAAGGAGCTTATATACTTAGAGTGGGCAGTTTGGGGCCATTTCTCTTATATTTGTTTTTTCTCGAAGTGGGCCACCATTCCCATGTGTCTGAGGCACTTAGCTCTGTGCCTTGGGTGTTCTTACCCACACTCAGCAGACAGAAGAGGACTTGGTAGTTAGATGAGACCCAGGAAAATAGGTCAAAGAGAAGAGAGAGCTGGAGCTGGCTGCTTAGCTGTGTGCAGAGCCCACACAAGCACTGGCCTGATGGATGCTCTGGGACCAGGCAGTCTCACTGCAAAGTGATGACTGGGTCATGAGGCGCGCTGAGGCTCACAGGTAAGAGGTTCACTAGCATCTGCCTTTCCTGAAGGGGGATAATAGAAATAATGAAATACAAGAGCTGTGTATGGTTATTACTTAACATTTACCATTCATTTCCTGTGTTTCTTCAGGAAAAGTACAGAAGCCAATTTGAGCTAACAAACACAAAGTTACCCACTCCTATGTGAATTAGTATCAACATTGTTCAGCACAGATCAATGGCCACTTTCAGATTCCATAATATGGTGGATATCCGATGTCTGTTATATGTAACAGTGGTAGTAATGGAAAGCATTAGATATTTGTTGAAGCTTAAACCCTGATCTTTAAACCTCTATTAGTATAGGAAACCACATAGGAAATACAGATTTGCTACCTTTAAAGTTATACCAGTAATTTAAAATCTCAGTATCATATATTTGGATCTGTAACCATTGTAGCTGCTTGTGTTAAAACAGGAAATTTAGTTTAAGGCTAACACTTCTGTCTTATCATTTGATTTAATTTTCCCTGTACGCTAGTACTTTATCTCTGCCATCTCCCTTATTGTGCATTTTGTGCTCTAAAAATTTGCTTTTATTTTGGGTGTTTAAACTTCAGGTTGGCTTCCTTCTCTGTTTGAAAGCCTTTTCCCCATGCATTCATTCACTTGGGCAACCAAGCTCCAGTGAACATCACTGCCTCCTGTTACTCTGAGCTTAGCATCTTCATTCTACACACGAGCGTATTATACATACTTAGATATTTAGCATTGCACATTTTGATTTTCTTCTCTGAGTTGTTTGTATATTGTGATCCTCTCTTCCTGCTGAGTAACAGAAATAATGTAGTCATTTCAGATGCACTGCCCTTTCTTAGGTCCTTGGGGGGCCTCTATGTTCCAGTGCTTATTTATCATCTCCATGTTGCAGAGGGACAGAAGCCTGCCTTCACTCAGGCCTAGCCAGCTTTCTGTTGTTGAGACACAATGACTGACACCTCCAATTTAAAGGAGGAGGTGTTTATTTTGGCTCCCAGCTTCAGAGGTCCATAGTTGGCTGGCTCCAAACAAAAACACAGTGTGTGTGTGTGTGTGTGGGGGGTGCGGTCAAGAAAACGTGGTCAACTATGGCATTTGGAAACAGCATAGGAAAAGACCCAGTGACAGAGAGGCCAGGGACCAGACACAGGCCCCCAGGTCATACCCCACGCGTCACCTACACACTCAGAAATGTGTTTTACTAGTCTTCAAGGTATCTTGCAAGGCAATGAAGTTAACATACAAGATTAACTATAATAATCTGCTATCTCGGCAGCATGTGCTAAGTGGTACAATAGCTATTTCAGTTTCTCTTAGTACATGCCCAAGATGATTAGCTGACAAGGAGGAAGAGTGTGTTTTGGCTCACAGTTTGAAGGTTTTCCATCCCTGGCTGGCTGGCCCCATTGCTGTAGGCCTGTGGCGAGGTGGTACCACATGGTAAGACTCTGAGTTAAAGAGAAACCACTCATTTCAAGCTCAGTGAACCAAATAGAGAAAGAGGAACAGACCGAGCTCTCACAGGGCCCTTCAGCCGCTCACCTGCAGTGACCTGAGAAGCTCCATGGAGAGCCCACCTCTTAGTGACTCCGTCACCTCCCAATATGACCACTTTGGGGACTGGGACTTCCACATGGGAGCTTCTGGGAATCACTTCTCCATATTGCTGACCCAGCAGGTTGGCAAGCTGCTCCCAGAGCTCCATTTCTCTGACTTGCTTCAAACCCCGAACACTCAAGATCATCTGCAGTCTCTCCTTTTCCTGATCTTCTGGAAGTCATTGTACTTCTCTTCAGAGCAGGTTGTATAGAGTAGAGCTACTGAACTCTGCTGCTTTCCATGATCTTTCCCAGGAAAAGGACAGAGGTTCCTTCCAACTTAAAGACACACACACACACACACACACACACACACACACACACACACACAATTTTCTCCTCCATCCCTCTCCATGAAGAAAACTGTCTCAGATTGTGGAAGTGGTAGCAGTTGGGTTGGACTTTTCCACAGCTGTTCTACTATGATTCTTTGTCCTTTACAAAATCTTTCTTTGTCTTTTCTAAAGCAATCAATGTTGCATTTCTAATGGCCCTGATATTTTTGGTAGTGAAGCAACAAGAAATATAAAAACCAGTGTTAGGGCCGGAGGGTTAGCTCAGTGGTTCCGGCACCTGCCTCGCAAGCGCAAGGTCCTGAGTTCGATCCCCGGTAACCACATAGAATACTGGGCGTGGAGACACGCCCACCAACAATCAACACCGCGCAGTACCACAATGCCGGGCGTGGTGGCTCATGCCTGTCATCCCAGCACTCGGGAGGCAGAGACAGGAGGATTGCTGAGTTCGCGGCGGCTTGCCTGGGCACCATAGTGAGCTCAGGGCCAGCCTGAACTACAAAGCGAGACCCTGTCTCAAAAACAAACAAACAAACAAACAAACAAACAAAAAAACAGTGTTAATATCTGTAAATGGTCCTATCACACAGTTGTCCCCCCTACTAATCTGTGACCTCAAGCTAGGAGAGAAAACAAATTGATAAGAGAAATATTTGAATTATTTGCACAGTATTGTATACCATAAAGTAATACAAACCTAGACACTTAAATATTTGTGACACAATAAATGACCAATAACCCCAGTGAGTGAAGAGTTTGTGCAGATCACTAAGAAAAAGCTAAGAAATGTAGCAGAAAAATAGGCCCAGGATATGAACTGTCGTTTGACAGAATAGAGAATATATATTGCCAACAAACACATAAAAATATTCTCAACTAGGGAAATTGCAATTAAAACAGTGAAATGCCATTCTTTTCACTACATGAAATAAATAATTGCAGCATTAATCTCGAGAAGACTGTAAAGCACAGGTGTTTCTCGTGTATGCTGGTGAAGGGTGAATCGTTCCTTACCTTTTGTAGGAAAGTAATCTGGCAATGTCTAGTAAAATTTAAGACACATATCCTGTGTTCCTAATCTAGAAAAACAAATGCCGCAGCACATGCAAACATGTGTATTGCTACAAAAATATTCTTCTAAGGATCCTGAATGTCCATGGGGAGGTCAATGGTTGAATAAGTTGCAGGCTTCCCTGCTATCACATAATGGCTCTGCTAACAGCGGGGCAGTAAGTCTATCTAGAGCCGTGAGAACTGAGGGAACTTGTTCATTTTTCTTTGTACCTCTCTGTATTGTTTCACAGCAATTATCTTGTTTAAATTAAAAAAAACAAAGTGAAAAACAGTAATTTTTATGTTCAGTAACCGTTACAAGAGTTCGTGTCATGATAGGGTCAGGTGGGCATTGTGGGGACCCATGGGACGAGGCACCTCACCCACTTGCGCTGCATAGCCAGCGGTTTCCTGGAGGACGTGACATCTGCCAGGCTCTGGGAGCTCGTGTGAGAGTTGCCCAGGGGGATAAAACCCAGGGTTTCCTTAGGCGCAGGAGACAGCATAGATGGCACCTGAGAGAAGATGGAGCTTGGCAGCAAGCAACGTTTATAGTGCACAACGGACACAACTGCTCATCAATTAGATGCAGAAGATTTGCAGGTGACAAGGAGGGGCCTTGATGATGCCTGGCTTTCTGGCTTCAAAGTTTGGTGAGAGGAACCCAGAAAAACTGACTTGGTGGCCATTTGTTCAGTTTTGGGTAATGTTTGCAGGAGTCACTTGAGACAACAGTTGGATTTTCAGAGGCTGATGTGCTTAGCCTAAGAACTTGGCCCCTGACACAGCCATCAGCCTTGAGTTTGGCTCTTGGTAACCGCAGAGCTCTGTGGGCCACCAGCAACTCTACCCTGCTCTCTACTCTCTGCTCAGTAGCGGCAGCTGAGCTGTGGAGCTCCCGGGCCCTTTGCTGGGCTCAGGACCAGAGTCAGCTATTGTGGATCCTGAACACTATGCTGGTGGGGCTGTGGGGAGAAAGGAACCCTTCTCCACTGTTGGCGGGAATGGTGACTGGTGCAAACACTGTGGAGATCAGTGTGGAGATTGCTCAGAAAACTAGGATTGGAGGTCCCATTGGACCCTGCTATTCCCCTGCTAGGAATATACACTCAGGAATTAAAAGCATCATGTCACAGTGGGACATATGTGCACTCATGTTTATAGCAGCGCAGTTTGTGATAGCTAAATCTTGGAAACAGCCCAAATGTCCTTCAATAGGAGACTGCATAAATAAGTTTTTTTTTTTTACTAAAATGGGATATTAGCCATAAAGAATAATAACTTAGAGACATTTATAATTAATTGAATGTACCTTCAGGCCATACTCATAAGTGAAATAAATAGCACACACATGAGTAAATGCCATGTTGTTTCTCTAGTGTGGGAAACTAAAGGTGTAAATGAGGTCCACAATGTATGATGGGTATTGTGAAATAGGAAGAAAATGTTCAAAGGGAAATGGTAATTGGGTAGGGGCAGGGGAAAGCAAAGAAGGGAGGGAAAAAATTGATGGTTAAAAGGAAAAATGGAGGCCCGGGGATTTAGCTCAAGTGGTACCACAGATACCTTGGAAGCACAAGGGCCCAAGTTCGATCCCCAGTACCACCACCAAAAAAAAAAAAAAAAGGAAAAGTGGAAACAAAATTTATGTATATGGATGGGTGAAGGGAGGGCAGAACAATGGGAAAAATTAAGAATCAAGATATATCATGCCCCGGTACAAATTGCCAGTGAGGAGTATGATCATAATGTATTCCTGAAATGTATCAATAAACTCAAATTATTTTTAAAAAGTGGGTACAAGATCTGAACAGAAAGCTCACAAAGATAGGTATTCAAATGACCGCTAAGGATATGAAAGTACAACATGATTAACCTCATCAGCCATATGGAATTGCAAATGAAAACCTAATGTGCTATCTCTACACTTACCAAAATGGTTAATATCCCAAACCCTGGCCACACCAAATGCTGACCAATATGTGGAGCAACAGAAGGTCTCACTCACTGCTGGTGAGAATGTAAAATGATTCAACCAGTTTGAAAGACAGGTTGCCAGTCTCTTACAAACTAACGAACTCGTACCATAGCACTCAGCCGGCTTCTTGCCTTGCTGTTCACTCAGATTTACGGCACACCTATGTCCACATAGAGCCTTTGCATGAATGTTTATGGCAGCTTTGTTCATAACCGCCAAAGATGGAAACGACCGAAGTGTTCTTTGATGAGTAAAGGGATAAACAAACTGTTCTATCTAGATAACAGGGCACCATTCATGGTAAGAAGAGCAACAAGGCCTCAAAAACCGTGGAGGAAGCTTGAACCCCTACTGCTCGGTGTAAGACGCTGATCTGAAGAGGCTGCATGCTGTGTAGTCACAACTGTGTGACATTCTGGGAAAGGCAAAAGGGAGAAAGTCAAGATGCTGGGAACTGGGGCCCAGAGGGAGTAGAAGAGGGATGGGCGGGGGAACCTGGGCTTTGTAGGGCAGTATCTGTTCTTTGTGGGGTTACACAGGTGGGCATGGGAAATTACGCATTTGTCAGAACTTATAGAATGTAGAACAGAGAAACACAATACAAACTGAGCTTTCACGTGTCCATATTGGCTTAGCCATTGTGACAAATATACCTCCCTACTGTGAAATGTTAATGCAGAGGGAACTGAGGGTAAAGGGGGCAGAGGAAACGGAGGATATAGGGGTAATTTGTAGTTTGTGTTCAGTTTTATGCAAACCTAAAACTGTTCTAAATAGACTATTAATGAAAATAAGATAATTCTGATTCCATGGTAGATCAAAACTTGATTTTTATACTATTGATGATTGGGTGCATATAAGAAGCTTCATAGACACAGCAATGTGTAGTCATGCTATGCTACAATTCTAATCTATTTCACATGATTCTATCAAAATGAAAAATACATTTATGGCCCATCTGTAACTGAACATGTCTAATCTTGGCCAAAAGAAGTGTCCTCTGTTTTGACTACACATAGATGGAGACCAGAACCTTCCCGGAGCAAGTATAAACATAATACTTATCGCATTCTAAAAACAAGCAGTGTCTAAATGTGTTCAAACAATAGAGATCTGTCTGTGAGTCCCTTCCCCAGCTTCTTCTAGCTTTGTCTCTTAGGTGGGGAGATCACATGCATTAGCCTAAAAGTGGGGTGAAGGCCTACGCATGGGGAAAAATGATGGCATACATACAGTAGACGTCATTGCCGGTGGGCCGAGGTCCAGAGATGAACAACTGAACACAACTGTAGCTGAAATACAGCTGATGGATTGGCCAGCCTGACCGGGGGTGTGGGGTGGCGAGTGTTGTGTGACCAAGAAAAGTGTCACTTAGAGGAACTGCCTGGGCGGCAGGCTTCATCCTGATCCCTGGGCCGATGCTGACGTCTCATGGCATGCTGGGGTTGACCACAGGCTCGTTACCCCCGGAGCTGCTCTCGCGTGCTGCACTGTGTCTCTCCATCTCTCCTTAACTTCGCTGTATCTACCTTTCCCGCCTTCCGGCCGTACCTATGCATGACAAATCTCTGTAGTTCTACATGGCTCTTTGATCCTTGTCAGGTACCTCACGGGCCGTTGGCACTGGAAGCTCAGCGTTTCCAGAAATCTCTAGCAGTATCCTGAGTATCCATCTCTGCCAGAAAATCACTGCAGTGATGAGCTCGCTACATCACAAGGCAGCTCTCCCCACAAGGGATCCATTTTAAGTAGGCTACGATTTCCTTCTTCGAAGCCAGGCCTATTTCTCTGGGACTTTGCTAGGCCTTCACTTTGTTGACCGAAGCCGTCCACAGTCAGGAGAGAGACTTGGTCCTTGCTTCATGCAGCAGCACAGCGAGCCGAACAGAATGTGCACATCCCTTCACCTGTGCGTTTCTGCTATTCCGAGACCTTTAACCCACTTCTCCTTCACCCACTTACTTGCTGAGCGGCGGCTCTCACGCATGCTCCTTTCGGGGTGCTCCTCAGCTGTATAGCACAGGTGGAGCTCCTTCTCCGTCCGTCTCAGCACCGCTCTGACTGCTGGCACCCAAGGCCGGTTAGTCCCCACATTCACACAGCACTCCCTGTTCTCACTGAGCTCATGGGGACTCACGTTCCTCTCGTCTTTGTAACATGCTATTGCTAGGCAACATGGCCTTCTCTCCTCCTCCTGCTCTGAGATTCTGGAGTGAAACATCGTGCTAATCAGGCATAATAAACACATAGGCCCGGCACTGCTGTTTGGTGAGATCACTGGGAACCCAGAATCTGTCATTTGCGATCTTCCTTTCATGTCCTCTCCGATTTCGATGTGCACACTTATGTTTGTCTTTGGAAAACGCATGAAGAAGGAAGTGCTAGGTTTGAGCTGCTGTGGCTACATTCTTCCAGTGGTACGTTTCCACCCAGCCCTGCAGACGGGGAAGAACACCGAGCAAACCATCATTAACTTGTGTTTCTCCACTTTAATAACACCGGTGTTGATGGTTTGGGAAGTTTTCTGTACCTGACCTCTCTGCAAAGGACAGTCAGCAACTACATCAGTTAATTCTTGCCACAGTCTCATAAAGTAAGTGTCTGCATCGTCTCTGTTTCTCAAAGAGATTGAGTATTCCACAGCTCTTCAGTCCCACAGCTGGCGAGCGGTGAGTCTAAAATTTAACTGTGGTGTGTCCACCGTCAGTGCTCTGAACTGTGCTTCTCCTGAAAACCAAGTGTCCACAAATCCGACGCAAGAGCATACCTCTAGTGCCAGAGACGCTGTAAGGCCAGTACGGCCAGAACTGAATGGGTAAAGGGTAGAGGCTTATGAGATGTGTCCGGATTAGGTAGGAAGTACGGAAAGGTTTGGTTTAGAGTGAAAGGACAGAATATCCTGGCTAGTATCTGAGAACCACTTAGTCTTGTTTCTGTGTATGTTGAGTGTGGACCATGCGAGTCACGTGTGAAGTGTTAGAGGAGTTCAGGCAAGGTCGCAGTTTAGGGGATTGGAACTGTAAGGAGAGTCACAGAAGCCAGGTTTTTTCATGGCCACACCTAAAGGGAGTGCACCGTAACACACTGACAGTTTAGTACAGAATTTAATTCTTATCTATGGGAGAACACAATTAATCTTATTTTATTATCACCAATTCCGAGGACTTCAGCAGGCTTAGTCTTGGAGCACTTTTTTGCTTTGTCACCAGATGGCACTCGCATTTCTAGAACATTTACTCGAAGAGCATTTACACTAGATGGTGCTAGAGTCCTTTCCCCCAGACGCTGGCTTGCTCCCAGGATTTGTTCACAGGGAAGTCTGGTCACTTCCTGAACACAAAGATGGCTGAGAAATTTATCAATAGTCAGTTCTGGTAAAGCAATCAATTCTCTTGTGACTCCTGTTGTGGGCAGTGTGGAATCATACCTGCCAAATGTAGTGACTCCGAGCCGAATTCCTAATCCTGCTTAGATCAAGAGGGGCTCCATTTTCGGTTGCTGATGATTTCCAGCAAGAGGATGAAAGAAAAGCCCATCCACCTTCTACCTTTGCCACTGAGGTTGGGGAGCCACGCCTAGTCCACAGGGAAAGGTAGTTTGTTTCTGCCTCGGTCAGTTCTGTGATCCTGTGTTACTTTCTTGCGTCAGTATGATTAGGCATGCCCTTGCTGGAATGTCTCCGAAGCTCAGGATTTCCTCGCTTTAGCTAACATTCACCCTTTTGGTTCCCAGGGATGGTCCCTCATTTCTAGAAGTATCTGGCATCCTCTGTCTCTCACACTTAACGCTCAGTTTATTAGCTCTCTCCCGTGGGGCTGTACAGCCGCAAGTGGCCCTCCAGGGACAAAGCCATTCCCTCCTCACACTTTATCCCCTGAAGTTTAACTGACCACAAGATTTTATGCCCAGTCTGGAAGGGTAGCTTTCTGATCCTTTTAGTGCTTTATCTCACCCACATTTGCTGTGCAGTTATTGTCTTTTTATTTTTAGATATATATTATATCATATATTCAGGGTTACATGTGAACTAGGGCTTGAAGCGATGTTTATTGGTGGCTCACTTTCTTCATGTGTAAGTTGTCAGAATAATTATAAGTAACAAGCAGCTGTACTTGGCTCTTTCCCATCTGACCATCCAGTTAGACTTGATGTTAATTACAGCTTTTATTTTTACTAAAAACTGTTTTGTAGTGATGCGGATTGAACCCAGGACCTCCTGAGCTGCATCCCTGTCCCTCATTAATCTTTGTTTTGAGACAGAGTCTCTCTAACTTCCTATGTTGCCAGGCTGGGCGCAAACTTCTGATCCTGCTACCTCCACCTCTAAGAGTGTTGGGATTACAGGCATGCACAACCACACCCAGCCTGTTCTGTTTGCCGTGAGGCCCGAGTAAGAGCTGGAGGAGCCACCACCACAGCCTTTTATTTCCTGTGGCCAAGAAACCTAGCAGAAAACCTGGCTTGAGAAACACCAACACCTGTAACTATGCAATGCATGTAAATTCTCTCTGTTTCAGACATACACCCGCACACACACACAGACTCTCACATACACCTTTCTTTGTAAAAAGAGAACTGTCCAATTATAATCTCTTACTCTTGAGGAGTTACCCAAATGAGTTCATCTGCCCATACCTCAGCTGATCTCCAAGTCCTGCGCGGAGCAGGCAGGCAGCCGGCCCCCATGGGATGATGAACGTGGTGAGGTTCTGAAGGTAAAAGGCCTCGCTGGGGGCCACGCGGCTCTGCACTGGGACACAAGACTGGCTCCGAGTGTGATGGTGCCATCTGGGACTCGAGCCATTTGCAGGCCCTGGGTCTAAATCACAGAGAAGGGCAAAGCTAGATACTTGGGGTCATGTAGAGAATCACATATAGAGAAAACTGTGGGAAGGATGAAGCCTGTCAAATTTCTGCCCATGTTTAGGACCAGCCTCCTTCTGCTTCCTTGAGAGCCAAACCTTTGAAAATGGAAACTTGTTCTCAGAAAAGAAAAGACACAAATGAAGTGTATTTCTAAATGTTGCATTCTTTATTAAAGTACTAGATATAAAAATCAGGAAATATTTATGCTGAAGCAACAAAGACTCTTCACGTTGAGCAGATGGGAATCCTTTGATTCAATTCAAAATTTCTATTCTAGGTATGGTTACATGTTTCTTTTTAAGGAAAATAAAAATGGAATATATTCAGTGCTTTTAAATACCACCTTTCTCTTCAGCCTGCTTGCTTATTATTAATATAGTTTGAATGGATTCTTGCTTTGACATAGAAGTTTATTTTTAAAAGAACTGTGGATAATCTGTAACTATAGCAATATTTTCTCACTCTAAAGCTATTTAATCTTAAAGGAACATGAAACTTTAAATGTCAAGGTGGTCCATATTTAGCCTGAGTGCAGCGCTTGACAATACCAATAATGAAGGTGTCATGATAACAGGAATGGGGGTTGGGGGATTTTGCCTAGTCTAAAGCATATAGTGCCATTCAGCTGTTAGGCACCTCAGCACAGGGAAAGCATGCCCACACCGTCAGAAGCACATGTGAGACACTGGCTGCACACAAGCCATATCTGTTGTTCCACCGGGGATGCCAGAAGAGCACAGAGATGCTGTGTCCCACATTCTAATGCAAATTTGACTCAAAAAAGGCAACAGTAAGTTTATGACACAATACTCCTCTGGGTCTATCACTTTTCCTCTCCTTTAGCATCTAGAAAATGATTATTTCTCACTGCCAATAGGCATTGTACCCCCTGGATGTGCCATTTGGGGTGTTGGCACTGTGGTGAGGGGCAGTGCTTACAACTGGCCATGGCTGCCCCCATGTGGCACTGAATGTAGGGCCAGCTGGTGGCTGTTCCTTCTGGCAAGATCCACCCAGGAGAGTAACAAGGGGACACTAATCCCATCATGAAGCCCCTGCCCACGTGACCTCCTCCAAACATAATTACCTCCAGATACCTGCTCCCTGGGAGTTAGGGGTTCAGTGAGAATGGGGGGCAGCAGTTACATCCATGACACTACCTTGTTCCTCTTACTCTTTCTTCTCTAGCCACACTGTTTATTTGCTTTCTCACTCATCCTTCCAAGAAATGTTTATTGATTCCCTAGTTTTTATGCAGTGAGAGAACAACACTGAATAAGACCTGACCAAGAAATGTCTTCCAAAATAACAGTTTCTTATTTTAATAAGTGTTTAAAAAAGTGTAATTGAAACCCTTAGAACTTCTACAGTTGAAATGAACACTGAATAAACAAACCACTGTTTCCAAAGTTTAATGGCCCTAAAGAAACTGAAAGTATTATCTTCCTTTCTGCTAATCACTGGATTTGATCAGTGCCTGAACATGCGCTGAAATATCACTCTGTACCCCTTACATATGTGCAATTATTATGTGATACTTAAAACTATGTTTAAGGTGGTGAGGACATTATTTTGAGTTGATCCTTATACAGTGTCTGCAGGTATTGAATTATCACCTGGTACCTCAGAGATTTATATAATTAAGCTATTTTTCACATTTTATTAGAATTGTATAACTACATTAATTATAAAATAAATGAGTCTCACTATGACACTTTCTTACATGCATTTATCGTGTGGCAGTGTCTATGTTCCCTAGGGGCCTTTCTTGTCCTCCTTTTTACCCCATTTCTCTTAGTTCCTCTTTAACTCCTTTTCCTTTTCTTCTTTTTGTTCAAGGAATCAAACTCAGGGCCTCATATTTATCAGGCAGGCACTGGACTGCTGAGCTACATCTCTGGCTCTCTACCTCCTTTCCTACTCACATCATTTTTCAAAGTTTCTACATATGAAACAATGTAATACTTATCTTTCTGTGGCTAGCTAATTTTGCTTATCGTGATGACACCCATTTCCATCCATGTTGCCACAGATGACAGGATTGTGTTCTTCTTTATGGTTGAATAACATTCCTTTGTACAGATAAACCATATTCTTTTTATTCATTCACATGTTGACAGATACCTGTTCTGGTTTCATAGCTTGGCTACTGCCAACTGTGCTGTAATAAACCTGGTCATGCGGGAATCACTTTTCTATGCTGACTTAGTTTCTTTTTGATAAATACCCAGGGATGGAATTTTTGGATTATATGGCAGTTCTATTTTTAGCTTTTTGAACCCCTTCCATATTGTTTTACAGAGTAGTTGTACTACTTTACACTGATATCAACAGTGTATAAAAGTTCCTTTTACTTCACATCCTTGTCAGCACTTGATATTTTTTATTTCCTTAATAAGACCCATTTTAACTGTGGTAAAATGGGACTTTGATGTAGTTCTGATTCACATTTCCCTGATGACTTGTGATACTGCTGAGTTTTCTGTATATTTGTTGGTTACCTGCTCTTCTTTTTCTTAATCTTTATTGGTACATTGTATATACACATCATGATTACACTCAATGTTGGGAATTTATACCAATATATGACACAATTTCATTCTCATTTTTTCCTCTTCCCCTACCCACCCTACAACCCCCACCCCCTGAATACATAAACTTTGTTTCCCTTGGTTATTACTATCACATTTTTTCTTTATCCCTCATTACTCAGTCCTTACCACATTTTCCTTTGAATATTTTCTATTTCATAATATCCATCATACATTCTAGAACTCATTAACATCTTCAGTTTCTCATGCCAGAGAACAGATCCGATATTTACACATATGTGACCTGTTTATTTCACTTATAAGTATGTCCTGAAGGTATGTCCATTTGAGTCCAAATGATTCAAACCTATCATTCTTTGTGGCAGAGTAATACTTCATTTTATGGAAAAACCACTTCTTCTTTATCCAGTCTCCAGTTGGTGGGCATTTGAGTTGTTTCCAAGACTGAGCTATCACAAACTGAGCTGTTATGAACATGGGTGTACATATGTCACTATGATTCTTTTAATTCTTTTCTGTATATTCCTAGAAGGGCAATAGCAGGGTCAAATGGGACTTCTAATCCTAGTTTTTTTAGGAATCTTCACACTGACTTCCATAAAGGTTATACCAGTCTGCATTCCCACCAAGAGTGGAGAAGGGTTCCTTTCCCTCCACAGCCTCACCAGCATTTATTGCTGTCTAATTTCAAGATAGCAGCCATTCTTTGTGGAGTGAGATGGAATCTCAGTGTTGTTTTCATCTGCATCTCTTGAATGACCAGTGATGTTGAGCATTTCTTCATATGCTTCTTGGCAGCTTTTACTTCGTCCTCTGAAAAGTGTCTGTTCATTTCAGCTGCCCATTTTTGAATTGGGTCTTTAAATTTGGGGGGTGGCTGATTGTTTTAAGCTCTGTATATATTCTAGATAGTAGGCCTTTGACAGACAGCTAGTAAAGATATTTTTCCCATATTGTTGGTTGCTGTTTTGCTCTGCCAGTGTTTTCTTTTGCTGTGCAAAAGCTTTTTAATGAGATCCCATTTGTTGATTTATTCTGCTAGATCTTGTGCTATAGAGGTTTTGTTCATAAAGTCTTTCCCTAAGCCAATGTCTCCAAGAGTTTTACCTGACCTGTTTTGCAGCAGGTTTAGTGTTTCTGTTTTTACATTTAAGTCTCTAATCCACTTTGATTTTAGCTTTGTACACAGGGACAGAGATAGGTCTAGCTTTAGTCTATGTATTTACTCTTCTTTTGGGAAGGATCTGTTCAGAACCTTTACTCATGGATGGCTTACTTGTCCCTCCCTGCAGGCATTATAACCCAGCTAATTCCTGTTTATTCTTTAGACAGAGGTCGTTTCCTCAAAGAAGCTGTCCCTAAAACCTAGATTGGGTGAGAATCTTATAACACCCTTTGCCTCATTACCTAGAATTCAGGACAATAAATATTGTTTATTCACTATGTCTTACACTAGACCGTGGGTTCAGTGATATCAGAGATCTAATTTGTTTGCCACGATGCTCCAGGGCCTTGCTCGCTCGGAGTGAGCAGTTAACTGCAAAATGAATGAGTGGCTGGACTGTAAGAGATTTTCTAATAGAAAGACAAAGCTTCCTCATTTAGGTTCAAAGGCCAGCTTCAAGATAAGGCCTTCTAGAAGTGTCAGGGCTGATTTTTAACATGCCACCAAGTGCCTGCTGAACTAGGATAAGGAATGCAACTGATTTTTAACACGAAGATCAAACTGTACTCATGTAAATATCTGCTGTTTCTTCCAATCTGTCTCTTTCTGAATATTCCTTTTGGATCTCAGGGTACATTTTTGTCTTCAAGTGAAGATTTATTATTTGGTAAGTTGTTGAAAGTTATTTAGGAGTGTTCAATGCATCCACTGATTTATTCAACAAATTCCTTTTTTTTTCCCTCAGAACTAAGGTGTGACTAGTAAACAATGGGACCAATTTTCTTGTGTGACTCACAAAATTGACTCAGAAAGTAATTGCATAATTTCATCTTTCACAGAAGTCATGGACATGTTATTTTGAGACTTTTTGACTGACAGTGAAAAAGACAAGCACCGATGGAAACGCTGTATAATCAGCCGAGTATCTCATGCTGTACACTGCAGTTTTTCTTAGCTAGATGCCTGGGTCAAGGAGCACAGGTGGACTCAGCAGACTTTAGCCCTGAGCCCCTCCAAGACCAGCCCCCCCTTGAAGGCCCAGGTTTCCTCCTGGAGCCTGCAGATGGGGAAATTGTGCAGTCTGTTTTACCTCACAGATACCCCTATGGGGTCTCTATCCCATGAATTCAAATCTGTTTAATTCACGTTTGTGGAGCACGTAGGCACGAAGGCAAGTCTTAAATTGAGGAGACTCTCTTCATCTTAAAGTCCTTATTTTTATCACATCTGTAAAGTCCCTTTTGTCATCTTTGGGGGCTCGTATTTCACCCACCCCAGGGACTAACACAACAAGACAAATTGAACACAGATATTAAGAACAGGAACAATAACAACATGATCCTGTCCCGATCTTGTTTTAGCTCTTTGTGCTATTGAATGAAATAGGCTGACAATGGTTCTCCCAATATTTTCTATGACCTTTCTTTTTTACTCCAAAATGCCCTGATTCTTTGAAAAATATGTCATGAAATCTGCCCACCACAGCTCCGTGTCTTTATCACCTACTCACGTCTTGATCACTGCCACCCTCTCCTATTGCTTTAAGATTGGTGTGCCTGTTTCTCTCTACTCCAATCATTTTTGCTAATGAGATCTGTCTGGCCCTCTGCCCTGCCACCCAGGTAACTTCTTACTGTCACGGAGCTCAGATTCCTCACACAGTTCCTTGTTACAATCCTGAAATTCCAATTTCACTTGAATTACCCGCTAGTTACTTCCTCTTCCTCAATTCCCTCACTTGCACTCTCCTTGCACCAATGCATTCCACTTATGCTTTTCCCTTCATTCACCATTCTCAGCCTGACCTTATTTCTTCTTACCCATTATATTTTATGATCCATTTTTGTATCCATTCATTTGAGAAAATTTAGTTGAGAAAATACTGTGTGCTAGTCTGGTATACAGTGGGGGAAAAAATAAAGATGTTACCCTCATGAAATTACTGGCATTTTAGTTACAATACAATCACTCTCATATAATTATCTTAATTCCCTTATACTACATCTGAAAGTTCAATTTCAAACCTCCTTGTTTAATCGAGATCTCTAGTCCATTAAGCTCACTGCTCTCTTACTTGCGTGACTCTTTTTTCTACAGTTTCATGTTTCCCTCCTCAAAACTTCCCTTTTCACTAACTTTTAGCTGATGTTCTTACCTCACACTTCATTACAAAGAGAGAAATAGTAAAACAAGGAACTGCTACAATCTGCTGTACCAAGTTTCAAATTCTTGCACCTCTAGCTGTATTCTCTGTATGTACATCCATTAGAAAAAAAAATGTCACTTTTCTGACCAGAGAGGCACAATTTGTCTCATACTCTGGGTCTTCTCCTTTGCTTCTTTCATTCTCATTCCCTCAATTGTTCTCTCTCTTTCTTGTACGAACACTGTCTTTCTATTCCATCATCTCATTGTCATACAGACATGCTGTCATATTAGCTGTTTTAAAACAAAGGAACGAAAAGCAACAAAAGTTTAATATGATCAGATATGCTCTTCCAACTCCAATTGTATCTTTTAGTCTCTGCTTTACTTCAGAGTATCTCCAGTTCTTTGAAATGAACATCACTTTTAGGGATTGCAGGTATATGGTAATAAGAATTAAAAGGATATCTATGCCCTCCTCTATCTCAAATAAGCATTCTGTACTGGACTAAAAAGGTCCTCCAAAGAAGAGGAAATAATCATCAAAATTCAAAGTCAGCCTGTGGAATGGGAGTCTCTCATATGAGTAATACAAACATATAAATAAATTAAAAAGCAATCTAAAAAAAGAAGGGCAAACTAAAAAACTAGATGATAAAAAACAAGGAGATAGATGGGAAAAAATGAGAATTAAATTGTGTCATATACTGGTACAAATTCCCAGTTTGGAGTGTGATCCTGATGTGTATATACAATGGACCAATAAGGATAAAAATTAATAAAAAGATAAAAAATTAATAAAATACCCAAGAAGATAGATTTAGTGATGGTAGGAGTGGAGGCAAACATTAATGGAATTGCAGTGACTCCAACAGCTTCTGCCTCCTCATCTTTCCAGCTGTGAAGGTGTGGAATAAAAGTGGCTTCCCAGTTGTGCACGACGGCACAGCCTGCAGCCCTAGCACTCTGGTAGGTAAGGAAGGTGCGAGTTTAAGCACCACCTGGGCAGCTTAGGGACTTAGCAAGACCTTGTCTCAAGAAAATTTTTTTTTTGTACTGGGGATGAAACTCATGATCTTGAACTTGCAAGGCAGGTGTCAGCACCACTGAGCTAAATCGCCAGCTGTCAATTTTTTAAAAATTTAAATCATTATTGGTACATTATTATATAAATACATCGTGATCACACACAATATTGAGAATTTGTACCAGCATCTGACACAATGTAATTCTCATTTTTTCCCATTCCCCCACCCACCCTACAACCTCTGCTACTATATACATGAGCTTTGTTTCCCTTTTTAAAATTACCATCATATTTTTTCTTCCCCTTATTACTTATTCCTACACCCCATTTCCCTTTGAATATTTTCTATTTCATAATATCTACAATGTATTGTAGAGCTCATTTTCATCTTGTTTCTCATACCAGAGAACAGATACGATATTTACAGATCTGTGACCTTTTTATTTCACTTATGACTATGTCCTGAAGGTACGTCCATTTGAATATAAATAACTCAAACTTATTATTCTTTATGGCAGAATAACACTCCATTTTATAGAAAAACCACATCTTCTTTATCCAGTCGCCAGTTGATGGGCATTTGGGTTGTTTCCAAGATTGAGCTATCACAAACTGAGCTGTTATGAACATGAGTGCGCAGATGTCACTGTAATATGAATCTTTGAATTCTTTCATGTGCATACCTAGCAGGAGAATAGCGGGGTACCGGCAAAGTAACAGATGTGAGGACCAATAGAATACATTAGAAGATCCAGAATCAACTTCAGATACACTAAGCCACTTCACAAAGTGGCCAAATACCCTCAATGGAGGAAAGATAGCCTCTTTTATAAAAGCTGCTGGAAAAAATGGGCTTTAACTTGCCAAAGACTAAAGCTAGATCTATTTCTTTCATCATGTACTAAATTAAAAGCAAAGTGGATTAGAGACCTAAATATTAAAACAGAAACATGAAACCTTCTGCAAACAGGTTAGGTAGAACCCTTGGAGACACTGGATTAGGGAAAGACTTTATGAACAAAACCTCGATAGCATGAGAACTAGCAGAAGAAATAAACAAATGGGATCTCATCCTATTAAAAAGCTTCTGCACAGCAAAAGAAACCACCAGCAGAGCAAAAAGACAACCAACAAATTGGGGGAAAATTTTTACCAGCGGTTTCTCAGACAGAGGGCTACTATCCAGAATATACAAAGAGCTTAAAACAATCAGCCCCCCCAATTGAAAGACCAATTCAAAAATGAGCATCTGAAATGTACCAACACTTCAGAGGAAGAATTAAAAGCAGCGGAGAAGCATGTGAAGAAATGTTCAACATCACTAGTGGTTCAAGAGATGCAGTTGAGAACAGCACTGAGATTTCTTTTATCTCACCCCACAAACAATGGCTGCTATCTTGAAATTAACCAGCAACAAATGCTGGTGAGGCTGTGGAGAAAAAGGAGCCCATCTCCACTGTTGGAGACAATGCAGACTGGTACAACCTCTATGGAGAGCAGTGTGCAAATTCCTCAAAAAACTTGGATTAGAGATCCCATTTGTCCCCCAATTTTTTTTTTTTTTTTTTGCTTTTTGAGACAGGGTCTCGCGTTGTAGTTCAGGCTGGCCCTGAGCTCACTATGGTGCCCAGGCAAGCTGCCACAAACTCAGCAATCCTCCTGTCCCTGCCTCCCGAGTGCTGGGATTACAGGCGTGAGACACCACGTCCGGCATTGTAGTATGCGGTGTTGATTGTTGGTGGGTGTGTCTCCACACCCAGCATTCTATGTGGTTACCGGGGATCGAACTCAGGACCTTGCGCTTGCGAGGCAGGCGCCGGAACCACTGAGCTAACCCTCCGGCCCTGTCCCCCAATTTTTTTTAAAGAGCTTTGGAGGTAGCTCAGTGCAAAGGCTCTGGTTTAGATCCCCAAGACAACAAAAGAAAAGAAAGCAATTCCCCAAAACTAGCCTTAGAGCTCTAGTTAGTTTCCCTCTTGCTCCTCCCTATGTGCTTTAGCTGGTAAACAGATTTGGGCCATGAAAGCCATGAATCAAGCAGCCTATTTTCCATGGCCTGGTCCTTCTTAGGCATCATCTGGTATTTGGGTAACCCGTCTCCTGAGGAATGCATCCTGCCTGGCCCACTGTGGGTGGCCTTCCGGCTGCTGTAGTGCTTGCTTAATACAGCCAGATCTCCCAATAGTGACATTGCCCCGCACTGAGAGGCATGTGAGCACAGGTTGCTTGGTGTATCCCCTGCTTCAGTCTCCTCTCGTGACCTTAACACACACTGCAGAACCAGTTAGTTCCTGCATTGTAACAGCAGACACAGCAGCCAGCTCCCTTCTCCTGAGTCTCACTCACCTCCATCTTGGCCTTTGTCTGTTTCTTCTACTTTGTCCACTCCAATGGCTTCGTTAAGCCTAAGTCTCTGGTTCTGGTGAGGGACGAGCTGGCCTGCTTACTCGGGATGCTCTCGGTTATCTGGCATTTTTAAACTTCCTATATCGTTGTGCTTGCTGGGAACCTGTGTTACAAAGTTGACCTTTTTAGACCTTTGCTTTTCTGTTGGGATTAGATCCTTTCAATGAATTTTTAGTCCATGGGAAATGCTCTCTTTTCTTACTTCCCCTTCTACATTCAGGCCTGGCATCCATATGTTACCCTATTATCTAACAGGAAAAAAAAAAGTATTCTTTTTCCAGACACTACCAGTCACCTCCAAATCACCCTATTTTTCCCTTGGGTTTGGAATTTGGAAATGTTGATACTATGCATGCAAATACATAAAATTGTCCTCGGTTTTTCTTTCTTTTTGATCCACATGCCTTTTATTTTTTTAAGCTGCTTTTCCCCCGTATAGATTGTAATCTGTGTTTGTCATGTGCAGTTGTATTTTAGCAAAGTACTGAAATTGCTTTTTGATTCTAAGTGTTGTATAAGGAAAATGTGCAGCATTATAAGTGTTTTCTTTTTATTTGCTTCTTGCAATGCTCTGTTTCCTTTATAAGCTCACAGCACGAGTGAGTAGCTGGGGAAGGAAGAAACCTGCTGCTGATAAAGCATATTCTTAAGTCTTTCTAGTACTATCTATGTTATTTAAGATAAATGTCAAGTCAGTTGCATGTGAATAATGCACAGGTGGCTAGAAGTCCACAGTTGTACGCTGGACTGGACCGTCTGCTCCACACAGAGACTGATATTCTTGGGCCCACTAGATCCTTAGATGACTGTGAAAGAAGGGAGACTCTTAACATGGATTGGCCTGTACGGATGCTATTGCACATACATCCTATTTCGACACAGTGACACTTCTACCCTCTCACCCCCTCCACATGAGAAAGAAAAGGGAGGTATTTTCATAATTATGTTAACTGCAAAGGAAAGAGTTACACCCAATGTGAATTTCTGGAATGATACAAATAAATATATGATATCTGCAATGTGAAACAGTAGTCACTAGCTGCTCATCCCTTAAAATGTGGCTACTTCACAGAAGGGCTGCATTTCAATTTGGATTCACTGAAGTTTAAATAGCCACATGGCTG
Source organism: Thryonomys swinderianus (assembly GCA_004025085.1). NCBI lineage: Eukaryota > Metazoa > Chordata > Mammalia > Rodentia > Thryonomyidae > Thryonomys > Thryonomys swinderianus. The sequence goes on along the minus strand of PVIC010020261.1, from coordinate 4,551 downwards.
TAGTGTAAATATGCCCATGGTATTGGGACACTGAGGGCTTGAGAATGGATTTCAGAATGAATGACTTTTGCATTTCAGGGCTAAGCTTCTCATATTGGCTACGGACACAACCTCACCAGCCTCCTCCACTGCTAATGCTTCTGGATTTGTTAGTCCATTCCCTTTAATTTTGTCGATGCCTACTTACCATATTTGTTCAACACATCTGTTCTAATGCATAGGGTGTTGTGACATATGCTATTTCTGAAGATACGCAACTTTTATTCAGAATGACATTAACATAGATTTGATTAAATGAATTTAATTTCCTCCTACTAAGTAACTCACTTGGTGTGAACAACTCATTCTCATATCAGTGAGAATGCAGATTTGGGGGAGGAGATGGTGAACAGAGGGGAGGAGGTAGAAAGATATTTTTAATTTACCAAGTTCTAACTACCAAGATCTTAATTATTACTTTTTAAAAAATCACTCAGCATGGCTGGGGGTGTAGCTCAGTGCTGGAGTGCTTGCCTAGCATGTGCAAGGTCCTGGATTTGGTCTGCAGCCCCACCAAAAAAGCACTTAGGAGATGAGGGGCATCTACCAAGTACAGGCCTGCAGTGTACCATGGAGACATCACGTACGACCGCTAATGAAATGGCTCTTTTCTCCTTGCCATTTTCCTCCTTCCTTCTTTCTCCGCAAAGGAATTTTAATGAGAAAAATAACATCCTTTTCCTAGTCCACTGTTGGGAGACTTACATCTGTAGAAAATGCCTCCTATAGCGTAGCAAAATCTGTTTGGAACACACTTTGTACCTCTGCATAACATAGCACACATAGTTGCATTTCATGTGGCAGCCCTCCAAAGTTTCAAGATACAGCTCTTGCGCCCATGGAATTTTCTGTGTTAAGCTTTAATTAATTTATTCATAACAGTTTTAAGTCACTCATTGTCTGTTCCTAGTCTTGTTGATCTGGTTTGTCAGCGGTCTCTTTGCGGCAGTGGCTGAAGCAAGATTCTTCCTGCCTGAGTTCTGGATGCTCCCATTTTACTGCTAGAGCCTAAGATTAACTAAGTTTGATAGAGTGGAGCCACACCGGTACTTGTACTTTTCACCCGTGTTCAGTGCGCTGTGTTGTACTCATACAGTTGTATTTGGGTGAGCACAGGCAGGGCTTCATAGTAACCCATGCTATATTTCATCTGGCTGACTCTGGTGTGTGTGTGCTGAACACTGTGACGCATCGCCAGCTATTTCCTCAGAACCACACTTACTTCTTGCGCTACAGAGAATACTGTTGACAGCAATCTCTTAATGTCAGCATTCTCTGAGAACTGTCTTAGCTGAAGAAAACCACCTTGCCAAAGTCATCCTTACTTGGACGGACAGACAGGCTCCACCTACTGACTGATCAAATTGGAGATAGAAAGTCCACCCTGGCCCCCTTGGAGCCACTTTTCAGGGCTCTCTCAGGGTCTACTTGCCTTTTGGGAAGTCAAGAGGGTCTTCTAAAGAAGGGTGCACGAGTCAGGCTGTTCTTCTACATAGCCCTGGTATCCCCCTGGTCTTTTTCCCCACGTGTTGGCCCTTCTCTGTGAAACTTCCTACAGCAGTTCACTTCAGATCCTGAATCTTTAGTGAAATGAATTTGTTATCCAAATGTTTGATGTGCTTCTGCCCTGAGGTTCAGCATCTACTTTAAGCTCTTTATTATATATTTCTGCCTCAGTATGCATAGGCTTCTCAATCACATACCCCAAATGAAATGCACCCCTTATTTCTACCATGTCCCACTTCGCATTTCATCTGTAACATCAACTCACACCAGAAATATTCTAGTTATCCTCCCTCTCCTAAATGTTCAGAGCTCCTTCCTTTCACTTCTCATTGCTGTTTCCCTAATTTCATCCCTTCTCATCTACTTTCTCCATTACTATAGTGGCCTCAACCCAGGATCCTGTCATCTGCTTTTTCCTTCATGTTTTTCCTCATGTGACAACCACAGATTTGTGTTAAGATAGATGCAGTCATATTATCCTCTAATTGGATTCCCTTGCATAGGCATCATGTTAATCCTTTCTAGGCTGTGTTTAAGCCATTTACCCAACCTTTGTCTCTTTCCTGACTGCTCTATTGAGGTCCTTGTCATATGTACCATGGTCTGTAGTCATGTAGTCTCCAAACGTAAGCATACTCTTTCACCCTTTACAGTCTGTAATGACCATCTTTCACTCCCTCGTGAGTCATGCTTCTCTCCCGATAGATCATGAGTTTCATGGAGGGAAGGCTGGTGCACTTTCAGGCTTGCTTTCTAGCGCGCTCTATACCACCTGCCAGCACACTAACCAGACATGGACATCTGTACTCTTCTTTTCACAGGGGTCATGTGAGAGTAAAGGTTAGAGCTGAAGGAGGGGAGGAAAGGTACTGAAAGTATAGTATGACTTTTGACTTAGAGTCTGTTTTATCTCACAAGTACAGATACTCTTGCTTCCTTTGGATTTCATTTGCACAGATTAGCATATTTTGTTCCTTCACTTTGGTCTGTATGTGTCTTTAGAGGTGAAGTGAGGTTTTCTTTTGTTTGTTTCTCCTTTAAATTTATTGATACATTTTAGGTCTAGGTTATAATTACATTGATCTTTAGGAATTTGTACCTGTATATGATATGTCTTGGTATTCGTTTTCCCTCCTCCAGGCTTACAAAAATTTTGTTTCCATTTTTCCTTCTTCTCTGATATTCCCCCTACCTTCTCCTACCTTTTTGGACCTTTACTTTCTATTTTACATTATTTATTATGCATTCTGGTCCTCACCCTTGCCATTTCTTACACGAGAGAAACTATTTGATATTTACACATGTCCTATCTATTTCACTTAAGAATATAGCCTCAATGTGCATCCCTTTAGCTATAAATGTGTCTAATTTATCATTTTTTATAGCTGATTAGTACTCTATTTTATTTTTAAAAACACATCTTTATCCAGTTTCTGGTTGATGGCCATTTGGAGTGTTCCCAAGATTTAGCTAACATGAACTGAACTGTTACGAACATGGGTGCATGTATAGCACTGTGATATGAATCATTTAATTCTTTCATGTATATATCTAGTAGGGGAATAGGAGGGTCAAATGGGACCTCTAATCCTAGTTTTATTGAGGAATCACCACATTGATCTCCATAGTGGTTGCGCCAGTCTACATTCCCATGAACGGTAGAGAAGGGTTCTTTTCTCCCCACATCTGAGCAGCCTTTGTTGTCTGTTGATTTCACGATAGCAGCCCTTCTTTGTGGAGTGAGGTGGAATCTTCAGTGTTGTTTTCATCTGCATCTCTGAAATGGCTACTGATGCTGAAAATTTTTTCCTGTATTTCTTAGCTGTTTTTAGAAGTGAGTTTCTTATAAGCAACATACAGGATATGATTGACTAGTATAGTGAGTGTTTAGATTTTTTTTTTTTTTTTTTTTGCTTTTTGGAGACAGGGTCTTGCTTTTGTAGTTCAGGCTGGCCCTGAGCTCACTATGGTGCCCAGGCAAGCCGCCGCGAACTCAGCAATCCTCCTGTCTCTGCCTCCCGAGTGCTGGGTTTACAGGCGTGAGCCACCACGCCCAGCATTATATGTGGTAACCGGGGATCGAACTCAGGTCCTTACGCTTGCGAGGCAGGCGCCGGAACCACTGAGCTAACCCTCCGGCCCGTGTTTAGATTTTTTTAAGGTTATTACAGTAAAGAAAACATGGTCATTAATCTCCTTCAAAACATTCTCCGTCAATACAAACACACTTCTCCACTGTTCTCATTACTTGCTGAAACAGGTGCCATTGTCTTTCTGAAATATGATCATATGTAGTTTACAATGAGTGTTGCTGCTGAGTGGCATCCAAAAGAAAGGCAGGCTCCAGGAAAGGTTAATGTGTGTCCTCACCCAGCTCATTTACTGGACCTGGAGCTGTTCGATTTCAAAAGTGAGCATGAAAGGTAAAAATGTTAAATCAGTTCAAGCTATCCAGGTAGCCACAACAGCACAATTGAAGACACTCACGAAAGAGGACTTGCAGAAATGCTTCAGAGAATGGAAAAAACAGTGGGGTAAGTGTGTCCTACATGAGGAAGAGTTTTGGAGGGAACGAATAATGGCAATGTGTCTTCTATGGTAACACATCTTGTCATTTTAGCATTCACTGTATTTTCTATCACAACTCATATTAAATAAGAAAACTACACACTTCAGTCCATTCCTCCCACATTTTAACTTCTGACATTTCATTTTACACTTTTCTATATTGCTTATATATATATATATATATATATATATATATATATTTTTTTTTTTTTTTTTTTTTTTTTTTGCTTTTGAGACAGGGTCTCGCTTTGCAGTTCAGGCTGGCCCTGAGCTCACTATGGTGCCCAGGCAAGCTGCCGCGAACTCAGCAATCCTCCTGTCTCTGCCTCCCGAGTGCTGGGATTACAGAAGTGAGCCACCACGTCCGGCATTGTAGTATGCGGCGTTGATTGTTGGTGGGCGTGTCTCCACGCCCAGCATTATATGTGGTTTCCGGGG